>JAHUYU010002490.1:0-21484 GCA_030439765.1 Tripidium arundinaceum | reverse complement strand
GCATGTGTATATAGTAAAGGTTGTTGAAAGACATGGCACGAAGTGGAGTATAAATTTGTTACCTGGCTGGGTGGTGTGCCTGGATTCCCCGAGTCATGTAGAGGATCTGTTTCATCCATCTGATGCTTGTGGCTGTCCTTTTGACTCTCTCTGTATCTTTGACATTGTCGTCAGCTAACTGCAATGTATAGAGTGGTTAAATGGATATGTTTTATAGCAAATTTATGCTGAGGAGATGGGCGTACCTGAATGATAGTTGGTTTTGGTTGTGAAGGGACAGTGGAGACTGGACTTGCAAGGGTTGTACCTAGATCCTATATTGAGAGCAGGATGTTTAGGAAAGAGTAAAGCTATGTGTGCAGTATGTGGCCAGTTAAGTTTTTTTTCTGTGTTAATCACTGATTTTGTGTAACATGATCATAGTGTAAATAGCTATATGATTTTTGTGGAGCCATGGATGGTAATATAATTATAATGTGGAAGAACGTACTTGAGTTTGTATATCATCTGGGGGCACAGGAACAGAGGATGAGGTACTCGTCTCCTTTGTTGCACCTGTTGAAGGATAGTCGAAATATAATATAATTAATTTATGTGGTCTGTTGTAAGTACAGTAAGGAGAAGGAAATATAGGGAATCATCCTTGCTGTCGTAAACGAAACAACATCTTCAACAACACCAGAGGCAGCATGTATGATTCCCTATATTTCCTTCTCCTTACTGTACTTACAACAGACCACATAAATTAATTATATTATATTTCGACTATCCTTCAACAGGTGCAACAAAGGAGACGAGTACCTCATCCTCTGTTCCTGTGCCCCCAGATGATATACAAACTCAAGTACGTTCTTCCACATTATAATTATATTACCATCCATGGCTCCACAAAAATCATATAGCTATTTACACTATGATCATGTTACACAAAATCAGTGATTAACACAGAAAAAAAACTTAACTGGCCACATACTGCACACATAGCTTTACTCTTTCCTAAACATCCTGCTCTCAATATAGGATCTAGGTACAACCCTTGCAAGTCCAGTCTCCACTGTCCCTTCACAACCAAAACCAACTATCATTCAGGTACGCCCATCTCCTCAGCATAAATTTGCTATAAAACATATCCATTTAACCACTCTATACATTGCAGTTAGCTGACGACAATGTCAAAGATACAGAGAGAGTCAAAAGGACAGCCACAAGCATCAGATGGATGAAACAGATCCTCTACATGACTCGGGGAATCCAGGCACACCACCCAGCCAGGTAACAAATTTATACTCCACTTCGTGCCATGTCTTTCAACAACCTTTACTATATACACATGCCATCCAAACCACAGGATGAAGACAACTCGGGGAATCCAGACATGGCTCCAGTGGCACAGACCACACCACCCAACCAAGTAACACAACAACATGTCAGCCATACTACACATGCACATATTAGGGGATGGAAATACCTCAGCTTAGTATATCACCTTCTAAATAATTATATATGTAAACACTAATGCAGGACAATCAGCCTGCCCAACAAGTTGCTAAGCATCAAAAGCGTCCTGCTGCTGAAATTGATGATGCACACAATGCTACTTCAGCCAGGTTGGAGTCGCTCGCTGTTCCTCCTTCCATAATTAAATTACCATACAAACATTTCCCTTTGATTTTTACTCACGTTACTCTCTTCCTCCACTCAAGGACTAAGAGACGCCTTGACCTGACGGAATAGACCTCTACACAGCAACAATGCAGCGGCTTGGGACTTTTGGTCGCCCATGGAATGCTGAAGCTCCATCGTCAACCCAGAACTAGAAACACCACAATGTAAATTAGACAAACCAGTTCTTTTGCAAACAGAATGCACCTCTGCTATCATCAGCTCCAATGTATATTATCTGTACTGCTAAACAAGACGCAACAAAAACTAGGACACCGTCAGTGCCTGTACGCTAAGTTAGGTTGGACTACATGTTATCTTTAGGCTACGACAGCCCGAACTCATGTGTGGACAAACATGCTATCATATTAGCTATGTCATGGCCTACTCCACAAACGACCTGAATACGCGTACCTTACAAATTCTCTTGATTAACAGGCATCCAAGTATGCAAAGCCATGACTTGCAAATCTGAGCCATAGCCTCATACAATTATCAACACTAACGTTGAGGTTCACCGAACCTCTCAATCCATGTCAAGCCATTATAAATCGTGAACTGTTCTGAGTAATGGACTGGAACTCCATTTATTATTAGTGTTGTTATAGACATATTCCTTTCACTACGAAAACTTTGAACTACCGTTGCATCCCCTTAGGTAAATCAATGGAGCACAAAAAAGGGAACAAATACGCATGCCTGCTTTTGTAACAAATACACACACACATACAGATAGTGAGCGACACAAGGAACACAGACTTCAAACACACCACCATATGTACAACAGTGTAGACATTCAAACCGTACATGCCCTACACGCCATAGAACAGCACCAACACGCCCATGCGTATCGCTACTGCAGATCACCGCATGCTATGCATCAGCAACAAGCTGACGTAGTAGCACACCACGTACAACCAGCAACACGCCCATGCATATCGCCATCCAACATCAGTGCATGTCATGCATCAGGAACAAAGCGCACCTAAATGTCGCTGCTACTTATAGTTCTAGCCACATACAGGTCCAAAAGCACAGCACGTGGACACGATCCTACAGCAGCTTCTACCAAAAGAGCCCTTCCACATCTATACACCGGTACAGATGCACCTCTGTCCTCACTTTGCAACCTTCATCCCATTGCCCCATGGGGTCACATCCCCGCCCCGTCCGCCTCCCACGACGCTGCCCCCAACTGCTGCCCCGCCCTGCTCCGCGCCGGCGCCGCCCCAACGACGTGCCAGTGTGCCACCACCACCCCACACAGCCGGCGCGTTGCCTACCCCACCCTGCCCTACTTCGTGCCGCCGTGGGTGTGGGTGAACTGTGCCGCTGCGAGATCTTGCCCGGAGGTGGCGACTGGAGCTCCTCACATCAAGGGCATTGGTGAGCAGGGATGTAGATCCCGTCGTAACCTTCTTCGTCGCTGGTTTCCTCTCTTCCTGTGTCTAACCGTCGTGGCTCCCTCTCTTCCTGTGACTGTGAGGTGGTCAACAAGCCAATAAAGCATGCAACTCCTCCAGACGTCCATAGCCGTATATCGGGAAAGGCCCCGGTCAGACCCGGGATGGACATGCCGGTGACCGCGAGCATGAAGATCGTCGACGGTTAAGAAAATGCATAAAAAGCTCAGTGATATTTTTCCTGGCTGTTTAGCAGGTCTGGACACTCGTTGCCTACTGAGAGTGTCAGTTGCCTTCGTCACCCACCCTATGCTCATGTACGTCTACGTCTGACTCTAAGCTAAAGCAAATTTGCCTGATTTAGGTAGTATTAGTTAGTAGTAACTATTTGATTGTGTATGTCTTGAGTAGAATGTCTGAAACAGCATCAATGTTTCATGGGTACGCTGACATGCCTTTGTCCACCATTTTGCAGGCTAAGTGTGAGGCTCATACATATAACATATTGCCCGATTTGCAAGGCCGAGATGGAAATTATGTGCCTTCAGAACATCTTACAAGAAACTGCCTTATGTGCCTTACATGATGCAGACTTAAATTCCTACCGCCATATTGAGAGGAAGAACAGAAAAAGGGAGGTGCCTACATTGACAAAGATGCCTGTTTATGCAGCACCCAGTTAAGTGCTATTTTATGAATGAAATGCAGATCTGGAAAATATATAGCCCTTGACTTTTTTGAAGTCTGTTTTAAGTAATACCTGCAAGGATTTGGTTTAATATGCTGAATTTTGCACACCATTTTTTTTTCACCGGCACTGATAATATAATAAGGAGCTATGGGAATGATATTCTTTATCCCTACTTGTCTGTTAGGATCTCAAGGTTCACCCACTTGTGGAACACGATTCAAAATCCTTGGAGGGCATCGTTCCTGAAATCTTAAATGGGCTGCGAATGCAAATATCACTGTTGTTGTCAAAGCTTATGGTTTGAAAGCTACAATCCAGGTACGAAAAGTTCTGTCATAAGCTGGATTTGAAATTGATATTCACATAGTCATTTGTCGAGTTGAGCTAAGTGAAATCTACTTTTTTTTAGATATTGCATATATGGATTTGCATGTCTTTGCTTCACCTCGTATTACTCTGAAGCCCCATGCTTGTTTGATTTTAACCCCAATATACAAGTTGGGCACGCAGATAACTTGCCATGAAGCTTCACAGGGTACAAAGTGTCCAAATTTTAGGCATGGAGGAACATGGAAATTGGAGGTGGCAATGGTAAATGGAGTTTATTTGTTCGCATAATAATTTTCAATCATGTTCTCATTTACATTTGATTCCCTTGCTCAAACGTTTTATTTGTCTATCTGTGGTGATGATTTTGTGATTGAAATGGCAGATGCAAATTATTATGGGCAATTGATAACATGTAAGCATGAAATTTTAGAGATTAATCTCTTTCCACAGATAGCATGTGTCTGTCTACTATGGATTCGTGTGTCAGTTGCCAGTTTCTTCTGTTGTCGAGCTCCTAGGGGACCAACCAGGGCTACTCTCAGCTACTTGCACTTAGTTAATGTCATTTAATTAACCAGTGACTCACTGAGCATGCCAGTCATCACTAAATCCTTTCTGAATTGTTCAGCTCTTCAGTTTTGGACATAGGAGGAGGATGAGATGAGACACCAAGTCAGTATGGACTTTCAGGCTAAGATGTTAATGTTTGGCGCCTCTCACTTTTCAGTATGTTAGTAACGAGGATGTTGGAGAACAAGTTGTAGCAATTTTTTACAAGGGATAGCAAAATTATTAAACATGGTCAGTGCACTAAAATATGTCACACATGTTGCACTCTGATAACAATATAAGCTTGAGTTGTGGATATGTCACACATGTTAACTAAATATGAAAAAGGTGGTCAGACAAGGTTACTTAACACGGGAATAGATACATAACACATGATTAAGGTGTTCAGAAGTGAGATATAATATGCTGGTGCTGCTACCGTTTCTCAGAATCTCAACTGTTCCTCTTGCCATGCTCTGATTTCTTACTTGGTTGGTGTGGTTGGCTTTTGGGCGCAGAGAAGGAGCAAGATCAACGAGAGATTAAGGCGCTATAGAGCCTGATGCCGAACACCGTATAGGTCGAAGAGCTTGTATTAATAAGGGTTTCTATGCTGGTATCTCTCTCATATAATTCTCTTCTTTGTTTCCATAGTTTTAAAATCTCTTCTATATCTTTCCTAAACTTTCGCTTCCAGTCTTGTAGGAAAAAAGTTAGGATAAGATATTTTTGATAAGATTGATACAACTAGGCTTAATGCTCACCTGAAGGATAGTGTTCCGTACATATAATGCTTCCATCACATTGGATGGAATTGTAAGTTGAAAAGAATCTTGTCTTACTGGTTTCAGTTGTCCATTCTTTCAAGATTTTTAGTTTTGCACGGATGCTTGAGCAATTAATGTAAATATATTGTTTTCTTCCGGTATTTTAGTGTTTATAAATGTTACTTTTACCTAAGCTCAACTTAATGCAAAAAGTAGTTGGTCAATGTTACACAGTTGGTCATATCTTCCTGATAACAACATGTAAGCATGTTTATTATGCTTCGTTCATGTGACTACCATCCTATTAGAATGGTCTAAGTGTATATGTACTTGTCATGGATTTTTAAACCTGTAGCAATGCACTGACGAAAAATTTACCCCGCATCAATCACGCGCTGCCGGCATTCCGCGCCCCATCCCTACCCTCTCTTCATGGAGAAAAAAGAAACCTCACCCAGCTCGGAGCCTCGACGCTCCGCTTGAACCCCGACATCGACGCCGCCGTCATCGCTCGCCCCCACCCCCCCCAAGCCAGCAGTGGCATGGGAGACACCCTTCCTCCGCCTCGGGTCACCACTGATCCCTCTCCCCTGCAGTCTTCGCCCTGCCCTCGCCCTCACCCTCGCGGCGGTGCGCGTGCTCGTCGCACCCGCTCCATCGCCGTCGTCCTCGTCGGCGACTCCCCACACGACTCCGAGCGTCGGCCCGGCTTTTTCCCCTCGACTCGGCGCGACGCAGCCCCACGACTCTGGCATCAATCAGCGCCGCAATCCTCGGCGGGAGGTGCACCATTATCATGGCTATTTGGTATTATCATGACAAAACTATTGATGTACTTGCTAAAAGAATTCTGTTTTTTCTTTGCAACGGTATTGTTTGGATTGCAAACCATAGTTTTTGCCTCATTTTATATTCAGCTGTGACAAAAGGGCATCAGCTGGAAGATGCAATGCAAGATCAAGAGAAATGCAAGTGACAAGATGCTCTAGCCCTTGTTAGCTGGCTCCAGGATTTCTCAACTTTTGTAGAGTTGGTCTATACATTAGAGTTGGTGAGCCTGTGACGCCGTGCTTTCCGTGACTGTGTTAATTTCATAAACTTTGCTTTTAGGATTAAATATTACTTTAACGTCGGTATTTAATTTCATAATATTGTTATCTTATCGTGCGATTCGTGTGTTTTTAGTACAAAAGTTTAGCTGTCCCGTAGCAATGAACGGGCATGCTACCTAGTATTTTAGTATTTGCAGGCATGAAGTCATCTCTACACCTAAAAAGCGAAGAGGGTTTCATGCACAGCGAACGTGTGCGTGCTCATTCAATCGGACATCCCTCCAAATATGGATCGGTGCGGATCGATCTCCAAAACAAATACGGATACAGCCAACCGCGCCACCGCCTTCCCCGTACCTCAACGCACCTCCCCTGCCCTTCTCCCAGAGCTAATTCTCTGCTGAATCCAGCAGGTGCTTTGCCAAACAGTTTTTCAGAGAGAAGTGATTCTCTGTTGATTCCGTGAGGTGATTCTCTTAAATGAACTAACAGGCTGGGAGCTAGAAAAAGTAGCTTCTCCTGATTCTGTGAAGTGATTCTCCATTGTGACTTGAGATTTTATGCTAAAGAATCAAAGAGAATTACTTTCAGCCATAGATTCACTTCTCTCAGAGAATCAGCTTCCAAAGAAAATCAAAATCAGATAGAGCTCTACCAAACAGGCCTCTAGTCGTTGTATATTTTAGGAGAAGAGAGGCTCTAGCTTGACAAGCTTTGTGAAAAAGAAGAAAACCATGTATTGCTCAAAGGAATGTTGTTCATCTATTCAGTTGTTTTAATAAAGCTTCTTTCATAAAAAAAATCTAATTTCCTAGTGCTTAGTTAAAATCAAGTGGCCTTGACAATATAAAAGGGTCATTTGATTTCCGCTGAGCTTCTAATTAGTAGTATGAGCAAAGTTCCTTTGATGAATATTTTAATGGATTTTTTTTGGCACAATAGGGGACTGTGGCAGATAATATCAAAATAGTTTTCGTACATTCTAAGTTTATCTTTCAGTAAAAGTTGTTAAAGTCTTAGAAACCATGTTGATGCCAGATAGGCAGTAGAACATGAACTTGGTCTCCTATCAAGTATCAACCAAAAAAAGCTTTACATTTAAGTTCTAACAAAAAGAACAGAGAAATGAAAAAAAGAAAGAGAAGGAATTAGGCGAATAAGATGGATTTGTTCATGACTGCCCTTAAGAGCACAAAAGAAAGATCTTCATAGCTTGACAAAAGGACCCTCCTGCTGTTGGAGGGCGTGTCTCACTCGTGGACAGTAAGTTTTTCCAAGTCTTAAGTGCCATTATTACTAGGTTTCACAAATATATTTCAGTAAAGTTATTCAAGTGGGTTAAGTAAAGAAATAACAAAAGACATCGAAAAGCCTGACAGTAAAGTTCTGCTATGGTCTACCCACCAAAAAAGGAATAACAAAAACAAATTACGCGAGCTTTTACCAAGATAAAATAAATAATCTAGGTGAACAAAATATTTGTTCATTAGTGCCAAATGGAAATAAAGAAATAAAAAGGAGAACAGGACTGTTTTTCTCTGATCCGTTTGTAATCCACAGCCTCAGAATCAGAAAAAAAAGCTCTGTTTTCTGTAGCAGCAGCCAGCAGGAGCACGGTGCCTCAAGGCCGTAGTTTCTTAAGTGCTAAGCCTGGAATCAAAACAGCCGGGCAATGCAATGCAATAATGCAAAGCTAATATAAAGAATCCCCCTATAATAATTTGGTCTTTGCCGGGGAATAAAAATCATGAACTGATGTCAGAGTCAAGCACTCCTGAAAGAACAAACCTTTTTACTAATCCCTTTCCCTCAGCAGCAACTCAATATTAAGCTTAATCATAGCCAAGAATAAGCGTAATGATGATGGCTGAAATGTCACAAAGGATTAATTGACTTTTGAGTCTATAGTTTTATCTGCTTAGTTGACTATTATTCACGGAATCTTGGTGCCAAGTTTTTGCATAATCATCATAGTTGAGCATATATTACTCATGATTGCGATGAGCGACTTATTAAATGCGTATGCCCATATTCAAATGCATGACCATGACTAAATGTCTCAGTCAGTCCCCTTGACATAAATCTCCTTTTGACATTGCAGACATCGCGTTGTGATGCGTAGGCAACGCAAAGATTTGTTTGGTGTACTTGTGCAGGCAATGCAAGATGTAGTGTGAAAGCAGCAAAGAAGCTCAGGTCGGCTAGAAAGGGGATTGCTTGTGGACTTGACGCCATTGCCTGCCACAAGGCAGCATCATTTGCTGCAGGGTGGAGGCCGCAGCCTGTATAAGAAAGAAGAAGAAGAAAAACTCGCGATCGGTCCTCTTCCTCCTCCGTCTACGCACTGACGATCGTCTTGTTGAGGGGAATGTCGTCTGGTGCGAGACCGGACAGTCGGCTGGCGGCGTCCTCTCGATCGGACGGTCTCGGACCAGGCTTCATTCCCCTCAACAGCTCAATCCATCACGGAGTCAGGGAAGAAGACGGTGATCTCTGCTGTGATCTGAACCTGTGCTTGCTGCTGGCAGCAATGAAGTCTTCTTGTTTGCAGTAAGTGTTTCCATTCTCGTTTTGATTTTTTTCGGAGTTCCAGTGTTGCTTCACCATGAATCTTCCAGCCGGTTCCTCCATCTTCAACCAATCGTGCTCTATCTTCAATCAATCGTGCTCTGAATCTCCCAGCTAGCGTCTCGTTTCAGATCAACTCAATACTGTCCATGTCTTGATGAAGATTATTGAAGAGGAATGCGTAGAGGTAGAGGCCACAGCTTCAGACCTGCATCTTCTCGAGCTAAGCTACTAGTAGTATCAATTATTGTATTCCAGTGTTTTGTACCATGGTTCGTCACCGCAGCAGGAATGGGTATGTAATGAACGGAGTAGCATAGTTCGTAGGTTTGGTTAATCTTGACTCGTCGTGGGGCCGGCGGGTCACCGTGACGGTGATGGCGATGATGACCGGTGGCCTAATCTGCATCGGTTCTCGTGTCGTCCTCGTTACGAATCTTTCCGATCATGGAAAGATGGCTTCCAAGATTGCTTCGTCAGTCGTCTACACGTGCGCGTGCCAACACCCAGCTGCGTGCGTCCACAGTGAGCTGCCGGCAGATGCAATGTGCGGGGGTGACAAACAGGGCAATCATCCAATTCCAAACTCCAATGCGCAGTCCTTCTATTCATACTAACACAGGTGTTTGCCAGAGGCACAGAGGTTTACAAGGAAAAATTATGGAGCATGTCCATTCAGGTAAAATAAAAAGACAAGGCCTCTAGCATTTGTTCAATCAATATCCGACCTACAGATTTTGGCTGTGAATAATTTGTAGATTTGATATAGCAAAAAAGCTTGTTTGGATAAATCCATTCCTTCTAATACCATGTGCATTGGAGAGAAATTTGAAGGACTAAAAAGGTGACAGCACATTTAACCTTTTGCTATTATTAGGGGCCACATTTAATTCCTCTTGTATTCACCCCTCACCAAGTGGCTAATCATTTGCCACTCACCTTTTTAGTTCTAGTTCTTATCAAGATCACGTAGTCGCAATATACCTACTAACTTTAGAAAAAAAAAATTAGAAAGGACGGCAAAAGCTTACCGCGATTTCTATTAGACGAAGAAAGAAAAAAGGCAAGTGTCCGCCTAGTTTTTTAAATGAAAACTAGGCTCAAAAACCATACAACTGAGGAGAGGGCTCCACTCATCCTATGTAACTTTGGTACAACCGGACAACTATAAAAACTCACGCCACGCCACTATAAGCTCCAACTTGGTCGAATCGACCCAACTAACAACTAACAAGGACTCAAAACACGACGACCTGCCGGGCGACACCAAACAGCTTGGGGCACCACCATGGCCAGACGACAAGGAGCAACCGTGAAACTGAAAAGCCTAGCAATATCTCTAAGGAGGAAACGACACTAAAAGCATCGACAAAGTAGCCCGCCAAGGGAAGGTTTACACCTGCAACATCCAGTACGGCAGGAGCAGAGGTAGGAAAGGACGCCTCCAAGAAGGGAACGACGTCCGCAGACGTCGTCGTTCAAGCTTTGCCCTGAACTCAAGCAACATCCATACCGTCGCCGCCGGAGACCGGAACCCTACCAGGGAAGCAGGGTGCGGCGAAGGATCAGCAGCAGCTCCGCTCGACCGCCGCCCCTAGAGACGCCGGCCAGGAGAAGCGCCGGGAGAAGCCTGTCCAAGAGCCCCCTCCCCCTCCCCCCCCCCCCCCCCCGCCGAAACCGGCAAAAGCCGGCCAGCAGCAAGCAGATCCGGCCAGCTCCGCCAAGGAAGCCAGCCCGAGAAAGGAGGAAGGCAGATGGCGGGGAGAAGAGGGCCGGGATCAGAAGAAGCCCCAGTCGCCCAGCCTACCAATGTCCCCAACCCCTGTCGACTTGGCCCCACTTCAGCCACGCCGCACAAGGCCTCCAGCAGCCTCCGCTAGCCCCACGCCGCCCACTCCACCATGCCGCACAGCAGACGGGAGCCGCCATCGCCTCTGTCGTTGCCAGCAACAGTCCCCAACACTATCTCAAGCATGCGCATCTGCCGTCGTCCTCGTAGATCGAGCGCCGGCCAGAGCAGAACCGGCCACCCGGTGTGCATGCGCTCTGGCCTCCCTGCTGTCGTCGTGCCTCCCCGCGCGGGGCAAACGGCCCCCACAATGCCTATACCACCGACGAGTCCACCGAAGCAGCAGATCCGGCCCAAGGACCGCCGGATCCACCTTCGGAGGTGGTGGATCTGCGGCCTCCACCCTGGGAAGCGCCCCTAGCCGCCATGCACGGCCGCTGCCACCACGCCACACATGGGCCACCGCCCGATGCAGCCACCAAGCTCGACCAACGCCCGCACACGAGATGCAGCCACTGCAATTAGGCCAGATCTAGATGCCGGCTAGTCGAATCCGTCTTCCCCAGCGTGGATCTGAGCCACCACACAGCTGCCTCGATTCTTCCCGGATGGCACAAATTGAAGCACGGGAGAGGGGGACCAGTGCTCCCCAACGGGAGACCAGCCATGAGGGGCCCCACCGGTATTGCCAAACAAGCTTTAGAAATAAGGCTACAAAGATGTGAAAGCCAAACAAGCAAAGAATGGTGGAAACACCAAAAACACAATAAAACCCAACATAACCGGCATTGCCAAAATTGGTCAGCATGTTTCTCTAGAAAACAACATTGGTAGTTTTTTGGAGAAAAAGGCAAAACCCTAAAAATTATAAAATTTGAAACAAAGTTTCACAACATCAATGATGAACCAATCCCTAGAAGTTCTACTAAAAAAAAGAGTAAGTTGTAAAAACTGGACTAACCAGTTTCCAAAAAGAAAAACAAAGGACTATAAACTCCAAAAGTTCAAAAAGCACTCTAAATCACATCCAATAGTTATGAAACTTGGTCCACACCTTAATTAACTCATGGTGAAGGTAATCCCACACTATCTTTTCCAAAAAGGTCTAGGCTTCACAATGAATTGAGGAATTTCTCTCTCAAATTGGGGTTTTCTCAAGTAAGCACAAAAGAGAGAATTGAATATGCTTGTGGGAAATCTAGTGAAGGGAAAGCCTAAATATGTTCCCAAGATATCCTAGCACCTAGAAATTAGTCAAGAACACCCCAACTCCATCTCAAAAAAATTCACGAAATCCACCAAAAGAGGCAAGTAAATAGGGTATTTTGAGGGAATAACTTGTGAAATAAGAGTTGGGTTTTAGGACATGATATGACAAAGTTCCAAAGACCCACAACACTCCAAGATCATACCGAATCTCAGCCCAAGTAATAGATAAAAACATAAACAAGTGGTCCAAAATTCTCGAAAAAAGGAATCTTGTATTTGAGAGGGAGAGATATGGGAGCACAAAATCGAACCAACAAACTTCAATTGAATCACGAGGAATTTACCTATACAAACCATGTTTAGCCTCTTCTCTTCATCCTCCCACTAGAAAATTGAAAAGCTACAACAAGAGGATCTCAACTCTCTCTAACATAGCCTCCCTTGTTTTGAACACTTGGCTAACCTTATGGAAAATAAAATTAGCTAGGGTTGCAAGAGATGTCCCTCCAATTAGTCACATCCCATATATAGGTCACAACAAAATACTAAAATACCCCTAGCACCTAATAGTAGATACATGCCCTCAAAGGCAAAATGGTCTAGATTTTTCTTTGTCCATTAGATAGAATCAGCACCTTTCACAATTTTTGTTCGCCTCGACGCAATCTTCGTGATGGTGCCATGTGTCCTCCGACACCTCCCATAGTTTTGAGGCTGAAATCGAGAAACCCTTTTGTCCCATGATTTTTAAGGTCGAAATCGCCAAACCTCTAGATGTCAACGCGTGTCCAACATGACGATCTCCAAGTGGTTCATGCCATGCACTTGACTTGATCTTGATCCTAACTTGACTTTGGTCAATGTTTTCTTCATCCCTTCCAAGAGGATCTCCCGTGGTTGGTTTGGATCACCTGTGGTTCTCTAGGCCGGCCTCTATTCCTTGGCCTAGCCTTCTTGTTTGCCATGCACTGCCCATGGTACATTGGTGTGGACTAACCTTCACCATCAACCACCAAGTCTCTCCAACACCTGCACATACACAACCAAGAGACATGTTGCACTACCACCACTTTGCCTTCAGTTTAGTCCGTAAGTAAGAACAACTCAACTGCAAGGACTTAACAACCTTGAGAATCACTCATATAATGATAAGGGCAAATCTCAACCTTGTCATCTCAGAAATAAACTAATGTCCCCACTTAATACCTCCCACTCCTATCTATATGGAAAATGTGTATTCTCCCAAACAAGCCCTTAGATATATCCAACATGTTGCACTTTATAACCTTTTCTAATATGAAATCTTAGTGGTCAATGTAATCAGAGAAATAAGTGAATTTCAATATATTTTAAACAAGGAATATATGGAGAAAAATGTGGCATTCGTGTGCACGAGTGATCTACCAGTACCGTACATAGCAACCATGCTAAGCATAGACATATTCATCACAATGCACATTGCCTACAAGCCTTACCTTGTACTATTCAATCGCTCCTGAGTTTACAGTTAGTCCTACCTTTAACATTTCAGATTTGAAGCTAAATATGGGAGAAGAAGATGAGATTGAGTTGATGACAGATGATGAGAAACATCAATCCTTTGGATACACAAAACAGTCCTCAACCTTTGGATACACACAACAGTCCTCAAGTTTCTATACAAGGGCCAATTACTAGAGCTCAAGTAAGGCAATTAAATATCAACGTGAGCTCGTTCCTAAGTACCCTTTTTTAAAGATTGTGAGAGTAGATTGCTTCTTAACGATGTTATTGTTCTTAGCAACTACGAAGAGGACAAGGAAGTACTTGGAAAGATGAAAAGAGGTGGAGAAGATCAGCATGGACATCCAAGCTAAGTTGGAGGTCCAGTCCATATCAAGTTCTACCTCAGACTTTAGGAGAAGCCTGTACAAAAATCATCGACCAGGGCGCATACGGACTCTGTTTTCGATGTTCTACATATGAATAGAAAAAGCTAAGGAGATAAGCTTTCCAATGGATCTATGGTACCCTTGCTCCACAGGACCATGCTGGTGTTGTAATGCCTCAGAGTCCAAACGGCTCAGATCCACTCTACATACTAAATGAACCACACCTAGCACCATCCCACTTATGCTTTCATCCTCGCTTCTCATAAAAGGATTAACCCGAGGATGGTGGGATGGACTGTTGGTCTAATCCATCTTTAACAACCAAGGTGGGACTAAACCCTCCACAATATCTCATTGACATGCACATGGGCCACTATGGGCCAAATTCCAAACTGGGTTGGATGTCACATACACGCCCTCAAAGGGCTTGACATCCTCGTCGGCCCAACACACCCCACAACTAGGCAAACGATGACCAGGAACGTTCCCTCTTAGCACACGCGACCATGCATCCAGAGCCGGCACATGTGCATGTCAATGAGATATTGTGGAGGGTTTAGTCCCACCTTGGTTGTTTAAAGATGGATTAGACCAACAGTCCATCCCACCATCCTCGGGTTAATCCTTTTATGAGAAGCGAGGATGAAAGCATAAGTGGGATGGTGCTAGGTGTGGTTTCATTTAGTATGTAGAGTGGATCTGAGCCGTTTGGACTCTGAGGCATTACAACACCAGCATGGTCCTGTGGAGCAAGGGTACCATAGATCCATTGGAAAGCTTATCTCCTTAGCTTTTCTATTCATATGTAGAACATCGAAAAACAGAGTCCGTATGCGCCTGGTCGATGATTTTTGTACAGGCTTCTCCTAAAGTCTGAGGTAGAAACTTGATATGGACTGGACCTCCAACTTAGCTTGGATGTCCATGCTGATCTTCTCCACCTCTTTTCATCTTTCCAAGTACTTCCTTGTCCTCTTCGTAGTTGCTAAGAAACAATAACATCGTTAAGAAGCAATCTACTCTCACAATCTTTAAAAAAGGGTACTTAGGAACGAGCTCACGTTGATATTTAATTGCCTTACTTGAGCTCTAGTAATTGGCCCTTGTATAGAAACTTGAGGGACTGTTGTGTGTATCCAAAGGTTGAGGACTGTTTTGTGTATCCAAAGGATTGATGTTCTCATCATCTGTCATCAACTCAATCTCATCTTCTTCTCCCATATTTAGCTTCAAATCTGAAATGTTTAAAGGTAGGACTAACTGTAAAACTCAGGAGCGATTGAATAGTACAAGGTAAGGCTTGTAGGCAATGTGGCATTGTGATGAATATGTCTATGCTTAGCATGGTTTGCTATGTACGGTACTGGTAGATCACTCGTGCACACGAATGCCACATTTTTTCTCCATATATTCCTTGTTTAAAATATATTGAAATTCACTTATTTCTCTGATTACATTGACCACTAAGATTTCATATTAGAAAAGGTTATAAAGTGCAACATGTTGGATATATCTAAGGGCTTGTTTGGGAGAATACACATTTTCCATATAGATAGGAGTGGGAGGTATTAAGTGGGGACATTAGTTTATTTCTGAGATGACAAGGTTGAGATTTGCCCTTATCATTATATGAGTGATTCTCAAGGTTGTTAAGTCCTTGCAGTTGAGTTGTTCTTACTTACGACTAACTGAAGGCAAAGTGGTGGTAGTGCAACATGTCTCTTGGTTGTGTATGTGCAGGTGTTGGAGAGACTTGGTGGTTGATGGTGAAGGTTAGTCCACACCAATGTACCATGGGCAGTGCATGGCAAACAAGAAGGCTAGGCCAAGGAATAGAGGCCGGCCTAGAGAACCACAGGTGATCCAAACCAACCACGGGAGATCCTCTTGGAAGGGATGAAGAAAACATTGACCAAAGTCAAGTTAGGATCAAGATCAAGTCAAGTGCATGGCATGAACCACTTGGAGATCGTCATGTTGGACACGCGTTGACATCTAGAGGTTTGGCGATTTCGACCTTAAAATCATGGGACAAAAGGGTTTCTCGATTTTCAGCCTCAAAACTATGGGAGGTGTCGGAGGACACATGGCACCATCACGAAGATTGCGTCGAGGCGAACAAAATTGTGAAAGGTGCTGATTCTATCTAATGGACAAAGAAAAATCTAGACCATTTTGCCTTTGAGGGCATGTATCTACTATTAGGTGCTAGGGGTATTTTAGTATTTTGTTGTGACCTATATATGGGATGTGACTAATTGGAGGGACATCTCTTGCAACCCTAGCTAATTTTATTTTCCATAAGGTTAGCCAAGTGTTCAAAACAAGGGAGGCTATGTTAGAGAGAGTTGAGATCCTCTTGTTGTAGCTTTTCAATTTCTAGTGGGAGGATGAAGAGAAGAGGCTAAACATGGTTTGTATAGGTAAATTCCTCGTGATTCAATTGAAGTTTGTTGGTTCGATTTTGTGCTCCCATATCTCTCCCTCTCAAATACAAGATTCCTTTTTTCGAGAATTTTGGACCACTTGTTTATGTTTTTATCTATTACTTGGGCTGAGATTCGGTATGATCTTGGAGTGTTGTGGGGTCTTTGGAACTTTGTCATATCATGTCCTAAAACCCAACTCTTATTTCACAAGTTATTCCCTCAAAATACCCTATTTACTTGCCTCTTTTGGTGGATTTCGTGAATTTTTTTGAGATGGAGTTGGGGTGTTCTTGACTAATTTCTAGGTGCTAGGATATCTTGGGAACATATTTAGGCTTTCCCTTCACTAGATTTCCCACAAGCATATTCAATTCTCTCTTTTGTGCTTACTTGAGAAAACCCCAATTTGAGAGAGAAATTCCTCAATTCATTGTGAAGCCTAGACCTTTTTGGAAAGATAGTGTGGGATTACCTTCACCATGAGTTAATTAAGGTGTGGACCAAGTTTCATAACTATTGGATGTGATTTAGAGTGCTTTTTGAACTTTTGGAGTTATAGTCCTTTGTTTTTCTTTTTGGAAACTGGTTAGTCCAGTTTTTACAACTTACTCTTTTTTTAGTAGAACTTCTAGGGATTGGTTCATCATTGATGTTGTGAAACTTTGTTTTCAAATTTTATAATTTTTAGGGGGGTTTTGCCTTTTTCTCCAAAAACTACCAATGTTGTTTTCTAGAGAAACATGCTGACCAATTTTTGGCAATGCCGGTTATGTTGGGTTTTATTGTGTTTTGGTGTTTCCACCATTCTTTGCTTGTTTGGCTTTTCACATCTTTGTAGCCTTATTTCTAAAGCTTGTTTGGCAATACCGGTGGGGCCCTCATGGCTGGTCTCCCGTTGGGGAGCACTGGTCCCCTCTCCCGTGCTTCAATTTGTGCCATCCGGGAAGAATCGAGGCAGCTGTGTGGTGGCTCAGATCCACGCTGGGGAAGACGGATTCGACTAGCCGGCATCTAGATCTGGCCTAATTGCAGTGGCTGCATCTCGTGTGCGGGCGTTGGTCGAGCTTGGTGGCTGCATCGGGCGGTGGCCCATGTGTGGCGTGGTGGCAGCGGCCGTGCATGGCGGCTAGGGGCGCTTCCCAGGGTGGAGGCCGCAGATCCACCACCTCCGAAGGTGGATCCGGCGGTCCTTGGGCCGGATCTGCTGCTTCGGTGGACTCGTCGGTGGTATAGGCATTGTGGGGGCCGTTGCCCCGCGCGGGAGGCACGACGACAGCAGGGAGGCCAGAGCGCATGCACACCGGGTGGCCGGTTCTGCTCTGGCCGGCGCTCGATCTACGAGGACGACGGCAGATGCGCATGCTTGAGATAGTGTTGGGACTGTTGCTGGCAACGACAGAGGCGATGGCGGCTCCCGTCTGCTGTGCGGCATGGTGGAGTGGGCGGCGTGGGGCTAGCGGAGGCTGCTGGAGGCCCTTGTGCGGCGTGGCTGAAGTGGGGCCAAGTCGACAGGGGTTGGGACATTGGTAGGCTGGGCGACTGGGGCTTCTTCTGATCCCGGCCCTCTTCTCCCCGCCATCTGCCTTCCTCCTTTCTCGGGCTGGCTTCCTTGGCGGAGCTGGCCGGATCTGCTTGCTGCTGGCCGGCTTTGCCGGTTTCGGCGGGGGGGGGGGGGGGGAGGGGGAGGGGGCTCTTGGACAGGCTTCTCCCGGCGCTTCTCCTGGCCGGCGTCTCTAGGGGCGGCGGTCGAGCGGAGCTGCCGTCGTCCTCGTAGATCGAGCGCCGGCCAGAGCAGAAACCGGCCACCCGGTGTGCATGCGCTCTGGCCCTCCCTGCTGTCCGTCGTGCCTCCCGCGCGGGGCAAACGGCCCCCCACAATGCCTATACCACCGACGAGTCCACCGAAGCAGCAGATCCGGCCCAAGGACCGCCGGATCCACCTTCGGAGGTGGTGGATCTGCGGCCTCCACCCTGGGAAGCGCCCCTAGCCGCCATGCACGGCCGCTGCCACCACGCCACACATGGGCCACCGCCCGATGCAGCCACCAAGCTCGACCAACGCCCGCACACGAGATGCAGCCACTGCAATTAGGCCAGATCTAGATGCCGGCTAGTCCGAATCCGTCTTCCCCAGCGTGGATCTGAGCCACCACACAGCTGCCCTCGATTCTTCCCGGATGGCACAAATTGAAGCACGGGAGAGGGGACCAGTGCTCCCCAACGGGAGACCAGCCATGAGGGCCCCACCGGTATTGCCAAAACAAGCTTTAGAAATAAGGCTACAAAGATGTGAAAGCCAAACAAGCAAAGAATGGTGGAAACACCAAAAACACAATAAAACCCAACATAACCGGCATTGCCAAAATTGGTCAGCATGTTTCTCTAGAAAAACAACATTGGTAGTTTTTGGAGAAAAAGGCAAAAACCCTAAAAATTATAAAATTTGAAACAAAGTTTCACAACATCAATGATGAACCAATCCCTAGAAGTTCTACTAAAAAAAGAGTAAGTTGTAAAAAACTGGACTAACCAGTTTCCAAAAAGAAAAAACAAAGGACTATAACTCCAAAAGTTCAAAAAGCACTCTAAATCACATCCAATAGTTATGAAAACTTGGTCCACACCTTAATTAACTCATGGTGAAGGTAATCCCACACTATCTTTCCAAAAAGGTCTAGGCTTCACAATGAATTGAGGAATTTCTCTCTCAAATTGGGGTTTTCTCAAGTAAGCACAAAAGAGAGAATTGAATATGCTTGTGGGAAATCTAGTGAAGGGAAAGCCTAAATATGTTCCCAAGATATCCTAGCACCTAGAAAATTAGTCAAGAACACCCCAACTCCATCTCAAAAAAATTCACGAAATCCACCAAAAGAGGCAAGTAAATAGGGTATTTTTGAGGGAATAACTTGTGAAATAAGAGTTGGGTTTTAGGACATGATATGACAAAGTTCCAAAGACCCACAACACTCCAAGATCATACCGAATCTCAGCCCAAGTAATAGATAAAAACATAAACAAGTGGTCCAAAATTCTCGAAAAAAGGAATCTTGTATTTGAGAGGGAGAGATATGGGAGCACAAAATCGAACCAACAAACTTCAATTGAATCACGAGGAATTTACCTATACAAACCATGTTTAGCCTCTTCTCTTCATCCTCCCACTAGAAATTGAAAAGCTACAACAAGAGGATCTCAACTCTCTCTAACATAGCCTCCCTTGTTTTGAACACTTGGCTAACCTTATGGAAAATAAAATTAGCTAGGGTTGCAAGAGATGTCCCTCCAATTAGTCACATCCCATATATAGGTCACAACAAAATACTAAAATACCCCTAGCACCTAATAGTAGATACATGCCCTCAAAGGCAAAAATGGTCTAGATTTTTCTTTGTCCATTAGATAGAATCAGCACCTTTCACAATTTTGTTCGCCTCGACGCAATCTTCGTGATGGTGCCATGTGTCCTCCGGACACCTCCCATAGTTTTTGAGGCTGAAATCGAGAAACCCTTTTGTCCCATGATTTTTAAGGTCGAAATCGCCAAACCTCTAGATGTCAACGCGTGTCCAACATGACGATCTCCAAGTGGTTCATGCCATGCACTTGACTTGATCTTGATCCTAACTTGACTTTGGTCAATGTTTTTCTTCATCCCTTCCAAGAGGATCTCCCGTGGTTGGTTTGGATCACCTGTGGTTCTCTAGGCCCGGCCTCTATTCCTTGGCCTAGCCTTCTTGTTTGCCATGCACTGCCCATGGTACATTGGTGTGGACTAACCTTCACCATCAACCACCAAGTCCTCTCCAACACCTGCACATACACAACCAAGAGACATGTTGCACTACCACCACTTTGCCTTCAGTTAGTCGTAAGTAAGAACAACTCAACTGCAAGGACTTAACAACCTTGAGAATCACTCATATAATGATAAGGGCAAATCTCAACCTTGTCATCTCAGAAATAAACTAATGTCCCCACTTAATACCTCCCACTCCTATCTATATGGAAAATGTGTATTCTCCCAAACAAGCCCTTAGATATATCCAACATGTTGCACTTTATAACCTTTTCTAATATGAAATCTTAGTGGTCAATGTAATCAGAGAAATAAGTGAATTTCAATATATTTTAAACAAGGAATATATGGAGAAAAATGTGGCATTCGTGTGCACGAGTGATCTACCAGTACCGTACATAGCAACCATGCTAAGCATAGACATATTCATCACAATGCACATTGCCTACAAGCCTTACCTTGTACTATTCAATCGCTCCTGAGTTTACAGTTAGTCCTACCTTTAACATTTCAGATTTGAAGCTAAATATGGGAGAAGAAGATGAGATTGAGTTGATGACAGATGATGAGAACATCAATCCTTTGGATACACAAAACAGTCCCTCAACCTTTGGATACACACAACAGTCCTCAAGTTTCTATACAAGGGCCAATTACTAGAGCTCAAGTAAGGCAATTAAATATCAACGTGAGCTCGTTCCTAAGTACCCTTTTTTAAAGATTGTGAGAGTAGATTGCTTCTTAACGATGTTATTGTTCTTAGCAACTACGAAGAGGACAAGGAAGTACTTGGAAAGATGAAAAGAGGTGGAGAAGATCAGCATGGACATCCAAGCTAAGTTGGAGGTCCAGTCCATATCAAGTTCTACCTCAGACTTTAGGAGAAGCCTGTACAAAAATCATCGACCAGGCGCATACGGACTCTGTTTTCGATGTTCTACATATGAATAGAAAAGCTAAGGAGATAAGCTTTCCAATGGATCTATGGTACCCTTGCTCCACAGGACCATGCTGGTGTTGTAATGCCTCAGAGTCCAAACGGCTCAGATCCACTCTACATACTAAATGAACCACACCTAGCACCATCCCACTTATGCTTTCATCCTCGCTTCTCATAAAAGGATTAACCCGAGGATGGTGGGATGGACTGTTGGTCTAATCCATCTTTAACAACCAAGGTGGGACTAAACCCTCCACAATATCTCATTGACATGCACATGTGCCGGCTCTGGATGCATGGTCGCGTGTGCTAAGAGGGAACGTTCCTGGTCATCGTTTGCCTAGTTGTGGGTGTGTTGGGCCGACGAGGATGTCAAGCCCTTTGAGGGGCGTGTATGTGACATCCAACCCAGTTTGGAATTTGGC
>JAHUYU010001902.1:0-17223 GCA_030439765.1 Tripidium arundinaceum | reverse complement strand
ACCTGTATAAATCTTGTGTCTTGTGTCTCTGTTACCATCTAGTTCCTGATCATGTGCACCTCTACCAATCAATCTACCATCATGGGTATACCCCTCGGTGGACTGCCGACCACATATCATCGATAGTTGGTGCGCCAGGTAGGGGTGTGCGTGCTGTTCCCATGGTGAACCAGATGGTGTGTCTTCCAAGCTCTCCGTTCTCCCCAGCCCCGGCCAGGCCTTCACGGTCGGATCCATCTCCTAGGTGATCAACGCCGACAGCGACGGGGAGATCGTGGAGGCGGTGTAGGATGATCCTGGGCCGATCATGCCAACTACTACAACAACAACTCCGATCTCGGCGCCTCACTAGGCTAGGAGATCCATCGACCAAGACTATTTGATCGCATCTATCGATTGGGTCACCGATGGCTTAGCCGAGTGCTTGTCTCTTGCGGAGTCGGTCTTAGATCGATCTCACACAAGCGACCAAACTCCTGCATTCCAAGGTCACCGTGTCGCTGCTGCCAAGCGCTCTGCTCATGCCGACGTTTGAGGTGTCAAGATTCAGATCTGGTGATCACAGCAACTCCAGAGGGGCACGCGGTGCAGTGCTGACCACTCCCCGCGACAGGCCTGCGCCTTGCAGACTACGAAGCCCCGGAGGAGAACGTGTCGATGCCCTATCCTTTCGGGTTAGTGAATGCAGGTTCCGTCTATCAGAACGCCCTGCACCATTGCTTCATCGATTCGGTGGAGCGCAATCACGTCAACGACCTCTTCATGATCGATCTGCCTAAGGCCGATCAACCCGCACCAGTGATCAATATGGCGTATATCTGCTAGCTCCCGGATGATTCCTTGCACACCATCCTGGAGGAAGGACCAGATTCAAAGTCGGAAGGCTCCACCAGCACCGCCATCATCAGCTCCACTCCGCCCAGACGCTTCCCTGGGGAGTTGGTCATGGTCAGCCATGACAGCGCTGCCCATGACGAGGAGACCAGTTCTCAGCGCATTGCTCGCAAAGCCAGGAACGCCGACCGTGCTCGGCGTCGTCGAGAGGAGGCAGACACCACCGCTGCTGTTGACGGTAGTTAACAACCATTATAAACCGTCAAAGAAACTGAATAAAGGGCATAAAAGCAATGGCCAACATAGACTAGGGGTTTAAACTAACAGAATTCCATAGTTTTGGTGAATCTGTGTTTCTGCAGGGTTTATCCGGAAAACAGTCAAGAGAGGACTCACTTGTCAGATTAATTTACATATTCCGCACGAGCACTGTTGGCGGTTCTTATTGACCAAATTCAACCGCCAACTAAGATCCAAAAAGGATAGAACTAACATAATTTACACACATATATTATTTATATTGACATAGTTCCACTTGTATTGGAAGATCATTGTTTTGTAGGACGTATACTTGAATATAGTGAAATTATAGTCAACAATGCGCAATCCAGAAAGCGTAAAGCAGATCCTACATACACAAATGAACAAAGCAGCCCACCTACCTCGCCAATCTGGGCCAACCACCAACGCACCTACACTCCAGGCCCAGCCAGGGATCCACCAGCGCAAGGCGGTGGCAAGGCAGGCCGGCCCGGGTGCGGCCGCACCGCCCCCAGCGCCGCCTGGCCCTACCTTGCTCTGGCGGTTCATCAATGCCATGCAGAGACTGTTTAGGCTAGTTTCTTATTTTACCTTGCACCAAACCGACCTCCAACATGTATAAAAAGAGGGGGTGTGCTCTCATTCCAGGACACACTCTACACTTGAGCTTCATCTTCCATACATTTTGTAGTAGTGTCCCTCTAGGTGCTCCTACCTAGTTGTATTAGAGAAAAATAGGAAGAGAGGAGAGGAAGAGAGCTAAGGAGGAGCCGGGTTTGTCGGACCCTCCTCAACCTTGTACCTCTACGGAGCCGACTCATTCGTGAGTAGTATCTAGGTTCTTTCTTTGGAATTTTCAAGTTCTCTATTTAACTAAAGTTCAGCTTTTACTTTACTTACTTACGGGAACTCCGCTCGACCGAGTGCTCTAATCTAAGGATCCGGACTAGAGTAGTAATCGTTATTATAGACGTGGTGTCTAGGCCAGTGTTTACCTGAGTTTGCGCCCAACCCCACGGATAGTTGTGGTAGCCCCGGAGGTGACAGCTCCGACTAGGCCTTTGTAGTCCACCACGTTCGGGTTGGTGTTTTCGTAGAGCTTTTAGCAGCCTTCTCCTGATCACCCCTTCCCAGTCTCTTCGAGGATCGGAAAGGAACTGCTACTATGAAGTAAGTGAGTATAGTAAGCCTGAACCTTGGTTATCTAGTGTATCTTGGGAAAACCTTAGAAAACCCCTCTCTACCTACAAAAACATCCTTCTACCTTGTCTCTAGGATGATTTTGATCTCTTCTAGTTCACGTCTCGTTCCCCGTGGAAATCGATACCTAGGAATACTCTGGGTGAAAGCTACAACGGTACTTCCGTGCGGTTGCGGACTTTTCTGCTACGCTAAGAACTACCAACAAGCACGAACTCTAGAAGGTTCCAGAGGACGCCAGAGAGCCACCCCCCGAGGCAGACCTCGAGAGGCCGCCAGGTGGGGCCCGCCGGCCTCCTCACTAGGCCGGCCAGCCTATGGGCCCACTATGTTAGCCTCTGCTTCAACGTCGGTTCCTCCACCGCCTTAGGGTTTGCATCTAAGCCGTTGATTAAGGTCGGTTTGATCCGAGGGTCCAGAATTGATGCTCCGGCCTATATAAGCCAGCCGCACCCCCCCTTAAATAATGAAGAGAAGAAGAGTTAAGTCATTTGAGAAGACAGAAACCCTAATCATCCTCAGAGCTCCACCACATTCTAGGGCATAGCTAGTTAGGATAGATCTAGAAGGAGGCAAGCTTCGCTTGGATTCCTGATCGTGTCAAGAGCGTGGCTTGGTAAAGCCTTCTGTATCTCTCTCTTGTATCTTTCATTATTCATTTGTTTGCTACAATAGATTCAACATTGTTCTATATAATATTTATGTTCCTAGTTATCATGTTCATCGTCTACTTTGATTATATGTTTAGTATAGCTAGTTTATCTTTATATTCAAACATAAGTTCGTATAGCGCTCGCCTTGGTGTACACGGGGTGAGTGGTGGACATTGTGTAAGCATGGTGCTTATACGTTGTTTACCTGCGGATGCACCCTACATTCCGGGCCATGTGGTAGATCGCGGATGTGACACTCCCGTTGAGTCCTTTGTAGTCCACTCCCCGAATGTAGGACAAGTAGGATCTGGTTGCGAAGGAAGACATGCTCTGTTCTTGATCTTCCTTAGTAATATCCCTTATGTGTAGATATGAAGTTAATCTTAGCCATGACTACTAAATATAATTGCACTAATCATTGTATGCTTTGACTTGTAATTAAGAATGACATAGGAATATTCTTCTTAGTTCTACCTATTCAATGCTAATGCTATAGAAAGGAGTACTCTGAGTGATCATTATCATTTATAACTTATCATTTATCATATATTTATCTCATGACTTACCCCTATTGAGAGTAGAAAGATTGGATATGGTTTATCTCTCCATCATAAGTATAAGTTGTTATCATACTCCTGTTGCCCTTCCTTCCCTATGGTAAAAATATAAATAACGATACCTGGAATTACTCCCGGGTGAAATGCTACAATGGTAAATTATCTGTGCGCTTGCAGATCCTTATATTCATAGTTACATTATTCTTATAAGTGTCTTATAATTACCAACAAACATTTCTGGCATCATGCTGGGGATGACAACCTAGCTTAAGTGATGTTAAGAAATGTCAACAAGCATTTCTGGCGCCGTTGCCGGGGAAGGAAGTTAGGCATTTAAAAGGAATATTGATACACTTTTACTCACTGATGTGATCGAGGAAACCATTTATCTCTACTCAAACAGGTATACCCTTGTTCTGTCTACTTTTATATCTTATGCAGGGTAATGTATGACCGGTTTTGATCTTCCGACAAATTTTATTGAAGATCCAGAAGAACTAATCAGACGAACAAAAGCCAAACTCAAGAAAGTTCTAGCTTCAATGTTGGAAGACAACCAGATCAGGCGAAGCTTAACACCAGATTGTGAAGCTATGGCTGACAGAACTTTCCGTGAATTCTCTGCTCCAACTACGGCTAACATCTGTACTGGACCGGCGGTGAACATTGGAGACAATGCTTTTGAGCTTAAGCCAGCTCTCATCAACATGGTGCAAGCTAGCCAGTTCTGTGGAAAGGCACATGAAGATGCTAGAGCTCATCTCCAACA
Organism: Tripidium arundinaceum; assembly: GCA_030439765.1. Taxonomy (NCBI): domain Eukaryota; kingdom Viridiplantae; phylum Streptophyta; class Magnoliopsida; order Poales; family Poaceae; genus Tripidium; species Tripidium arundinaceum. Next base: position 12,949 of record JAHUYU010001902.1, on the reverse strand, counting down.
CTTCCTGGAGATCTGTAGCACTTTCACCATCAAAGGAGTTACTAGAGACGCCATCCTACTTCGCCTCTTCCCATTCTCACTCTTGGGGAAGGCGAAACAATGGTTCTACGCCAACAAAGATAGAAACACTACCTGGGAGATCTGCTCCACTACCTTCCTAGCAAAGTTCTTTGCCATGGGCAAAACAAATGCCCTGCGTGGGAAAATTACAAGTTTTCAGCAGCAACACGATGAATCTGTCCCTGAGGCATGAGAACGTTTTCAAGACTACATATCAGACTGACCTCATCATGGGATGGAGAATTGGCTACTCATGCATACTTTCTACCACGGGCTCACCGATAGCACCCGTGAGAACATGGATGCTGCTGCTGGAGGTGCTTTTCTATCACTTACAATTCCACAAGCAACATCTCTAGTGGAGAAGATGGCCTCCAACCAAGGTTGGAATGAAGAACGTCAACAGACCTGCAAGAGAGGTGAAGGTATGCACCAACTCAAGGAGGTAGACATGTTGTCTGCCAAGATGGACCTGGTAATGAAGAGGCTTGATGAACGAACCAATGAGAAGCAAGAAGTCATGCACATTCACGATTCCCGCATGACATGTGAAGAGTGTGGAAACATTGGGCATTCAGGGAACAACTGCCCTGAAATTCAAGAGGATGTGAATGACAACAACAACAACAACAACAACTATCGTCCTCAACAAAATCAAGGATGGAATCAGCAATCAAGGCCGAACTACCATGGTAATTACTAAGGTAATAACTTTAATAATTTTAATCAACCACCCTTGAGAGATTTAGTCCGTGGTCCAGGAAGAATAACAGAGGGATTATCTAAAAAGTTAGCTTCCAATGATAAAATGCTTGAAAATATAAATAATAGATTGGATAGCTTTTCTTCTGCCATTAAGAACCAGCATAGGTTCAATAAAATGTTAGAATCACAAATAGCTCAGCTGGCAGCTGCTGTTCCATCAGCCGACAAAGGTAAGATTCCGAGGCAGCTGGAAGAACCCGAAACTGCAAATCTTGTCGATATCCATAATGCAAGATGCTACTATAGACAGTCATCATCAGGAGGATGGAGAGATAACTCCATGCCTGTCAAGAAAGGGGACCTAGGACGACCTGTCATCCCCATAGCTCTTGGACCTTATGAGTTCAAAGAAGCTGTCTGTGACTTCAGAGCAAGTGTCAACATTATGCCAAAGGTAATTTATGAGAAAATTCATGGAGAACCTTTGTTGTATACAACCATGCATTTGTAGCTTGCAGATCAGTCACTCTACTACCCCGAGGGAATTCTTGAAGATATCTATGTGCGAGTTGGAAACTCGTATGTACCTGCAGACTTTGTAGTGGTGGAAATAGGAGGAGATGAGAGGGCACCCATTATTTTGGGCCGACCATTCCTGAGCACTGCCAAAGCCATTATCTACGCAGACAGTGCCAAGATTTGTTTCACAATCAAGGATAGAATGGAGAAGTTCACTTTCAAGTATCGAACACTGCAATCTCCTACGCATCCACAGAAGGCATACATAAACGAGGACACAACTGCATACAAGAAGAAGAACAACCGAAGAAGGAGGAACAAGATCAGGCAGCCACAACAAGAATCAGTTAAGATGATCAATGCAGTCAGATCAGAATACGACCATCTCCTCGTCTCACCATACCTCACCAAGAAGGATGATCCAGGAGTACCAACGATCGAGTGTAATATTGCACAAAATATCTTCCACAAGACCTTCTGCGACATTGGATCGAGCGTCAACATAATGTCTAAGGTAACTTAGGACCATTTCATCAAAGAACCTTTGTACCCCACATATATATAGTTGCAGATGGCGGATCAGACATTTCGATTTCCGGAGGGAATAGCAAAAGATGTCATGGTCAAGATTCGAGATCACTATGTTCCTGCCAACTTCATGGTCCTGGATATGGGAGAAGAGGACGACACACCCATCATCCTTGGAAGACCATTCCTCAACACCACCAGTGCAATCATTTACATCAAATGAGGGGAAATCCACTTCCAGTTTCCAACAGAAAAGGTATGCTGTTATTTCAATAGTTATAAAACTTATGAGCAGTCGAAGAAGAACCGCTCCAGGAGAAGACATCGATCAAACCAACACCAACAGAATCATCTTCCCGAGAATGAAGAAGAAGAAGCTGTGAGGGATGAGTCCTCTACACCAAAGTCAAGTCCTCAGACCAAGCAAGTCTGGAAGGAGAAGGTAACACCATCATCAAGCTCATCATCACTAGAGGTGCAACCATTAGGGTCTCCATCCCCGGGACCAACTGATGCACCCTGGGAGGAATAAAGAACACAGCAAGAAGTCCGGTTCAGCAGACTTAAATCACCGAACCCTCACCGGGAGGTAAACTCGGTAGTTATCCATATTTACTTTTAGTATTGCATAACATATTTATTTTCCTTGCACTGCACAATCATTTCTTTTGGCATATTTCCCTTGCTACTTTTTGCATTAGAAAAGAAAATAAAAATAATGCTCATTGTTGCATTAGCATTTAAAAAAAATCCTAAGCCCCATGTGAATAATTTTATGGCATAAGACCCATGAGGATATTCATTGTGGTGGCATAAAAATAAATATGCATTCATCTTGTTACATTTTTCTCTGCATCATAAAAGAATATTTCAAAAAAATACTGAGAATGAGATCCTGCTGAATTTTGCTTAGAAAAGAAATCATCAATCATTAAAAGCTCTAGGCAACTGAGACTTAAGTGGCCAACCACTAACGCTTAATCTGTTCCACAAGTTTTGTTGTCTATTTGAGTTTCACAGGATTTGAAGGAGAGAAGACATGACAGACGGGAAGGTGTTCTATCACTGCTGGAGAACTGCCATACCAGACACCATCAACATCAACCGATGCTCCGCTAGGGCAAGTACATCTTCGCTGTCAGTCTAGCTCACATCACAAGATCGAACGACTACGTCAACATCCAACTTGGGGGAGAGGGCAATCCCCCATGTATCTAAGATAAGTATTCCTTTCCCTTTTGGTTTAATTAAGTTTGCTTTATTAGTTGCTAAATAATAATAATAAAAAAAGATGCATAACTTAAAACAAAATAAAATTTATCTTTATATATATATAACGTTATATCTTAAAGTCTGAAATAAAAAGAGAGTGTGTACAGAAGTTTGCTTTCTTAACTTAAATGGACTCTGAAGATAATCTCTAAAGCATGGAAATGATGAATAGTTGCTCTGTTGTAATTCTTCTCAAGTACCTAGTTTTTAGTCTTGAATTCTTTCGAGTTTTGGTTAAAATTGTTTTGACCTGAAGATTTATTCTGAACTTGAAACTCGTGGTTAGCATATCCTTGATCTAAGTCTAGGTAATTGACGGATATGATATGAGAAGGTCTGAGCTACTGTTTATCTTGTTCCTAGTGACACTAGAGTTCTGGAGATTTATCTTTTGAAAAACTTTAAATGCTACATGATAAGTTCCTGTATGACAAGAGCTTGAATTCCTACTACAGCCATACATGCTAGTAGACTAGGAAAACTTTCATATATATACTGCTTGTTATTGCATTGAGTTTTGTCAAGCTTTGTTGACCCTTAGAGACTTGTCATGCTTTTAAAATCAAGATCACGCACACTCCACCCAAATATGCTGCTTCTACCTTGGAAGTACGCAACAACATGCCATTCCATTTAGATCCACCCAAAAATGTTTGACTCCTACACTGGGAGTGAACACCAAAAACATGCCTGATAGGATTTTCCATCTACCCAATCACCCCAAGCTTAACCTTTGCTCGTCCCTGAGCAATGATAAACCTAGTGATGCATCAGGAGTTGCTGCCATGCTTTCACTCCTCAAAAGTACACATGCGTTCAAACAAGAATTCTCCTCCGGATTAGAGTAAACTGATCTGACTTTCAAACTTACCCATATTACCTTCAACCATGGGGCTTCAGCCTTCACTTGGGTCTTGAGCAATTGAAAGACAGAACGGTCAAGTCAAGCACTATGTCTCAAGCTCTTTGTTCAACCATCATTCCGGAGTTTTAATAAGTTTTCAAAATAAAACTCAGAGATTCCATTGTATGACACTCTCAAATCTCTCAATATGTGGTATTTGTGGATCCTTACCAAGGCAATAATGATGTTATGCCTTCTCTCTTATCTTATAACTGAGGCTTATGTGGAGCTCATAGGTGTGGAGACAGCACATACATACTTGCAAAGCATTTATTGTAAAGTCAAACAATGGATCCAGAGAAACGAGTCATACAATCAAATCAAGATGTGCATGTGTGTGGATATGTATGTAAAGTGGATATGAGTGGGGTAAACGGTGGTGAGGGTGAAAGCCTAATTCTACTTTGCTCCTTGTATATCTCTCTTTTTGGAACTTGAAAACAATTGAGAGAACCGAGGCTGTACTCTTCTCTCTTTTTTTTTCTTTTCTTCTTCTTCTTTTTTTTCACTCATGGCGGGAATCGGAGTTCCCATTGTTTTCTCTCTCTCACTGCGGGGCAACTTTGCACCCATTTTTAGATAGTTCGGACACTTGTCCATTTTTTTACAGCCCAGGTCTCTTTCTGTAACAGAATTTTGAGAGATAACAACAAGAATATTGGAGCTTTATTTGGTGGCATTGGGGTGATTGGGTAGATGGAAAATCCTATCAGGCATGTTTTTGGTGTTCACTCCCAGTGTAGGAGTCAAACATTTTTGGGTGGATCTAAATGGAATGGCATGTTGTTGCGTACTTCCAAGGTAGAAGCAGCATATTTGGGTGGAGTGTGCGTGATCTTGATTTTAAAAGCATGACAAGTCTCTAAGGGTCAACAAAGCTTGACAAAACTCAATGCAATAACAAGCAGTATATATATGAAAGTTTTCCTAGTCTACTAGCATGTATGGCTGTAGTAGGAATTCAAGCTCTTGTCATACAGGAACTTATCATGTAGCATTTTAAAGTTTTTCAAAAGATAAATCTCCAGAACTCTAGTGTCACTAGGAACAAGATAAACAGTAGCTCAGACCTTCTCATATCATATCCGTCAATTACCTAGACTTAGATCAAGGATATGCTAACCACGAGTTTCAAGTTCAGAATAAATCTTCAGGTCAAAACAATTTTAACCAAAACTCGAAAGAATTCAAGACTAAAAACTAGGTACTTGAGAAGAATTACAACAGAGCAACTATTCATCATTTCCATGCTTTAGAGATTATCTTCAGAGTCCATTTAAGTTAAGAAAGCAAACTTCTGTACACACTCTCTTTTTATTTCAGACTTTAAGATATAACGTTATATATATATAAAGATAAATTTTTATTTTGTTTTAAGTTATGCATCTTTTTTTATTATTATTATTTAGCAACTAATAAAGCAAACTTAATTAAACCAAAAGGGAAAGGAATACTTATCTTAGATACATGGGGGATTGCCCTCTCCCCAAGTTGGATGTTGACGTAGTCGTTCGATCTTGTGATGTGAGCTAGACTGACAGCGAAGATGTACTTGCCCTAGCGGAGCATCGGTTGATGTTGATGGTGTCTGGTATGGCAGTTCTCCAGCAGTGATAGAACACCTTCCCGTCTGTCATGTCTTCTCTCCTTCAAATCCTGTGAAACTCAAATAGACAACAAAACTTGTGGAACAGATTAAGCGTTAGTGGTTGGCCACTTAAGTCTCAGTTGCCTAGAGCTTTTAATGATTGATGATTTCTTTTCTAAGCAAAATCAGCAGGATCTCATTCTCAGTATTTTTTTGAAATATTCTTTTATGATGCAGAGAAAAATGTAACAAGATGAATGCATATTTATTTTTATGCCACCACAATGAATATCCTCATGGGTCTTATGCCATAAAATTATTCACATGGGGCTTAGGATTTTTTTTAAATGCTAATGCAACAATGAGCATTATTTTTATTTTCTTTTCTAATGCAAAAAGTAGCAAGGGAAATATGCCAAAAGAAATGATTGTGCAGTGCAAGGAAAATAAATATGTTATGCAATACTAAAAGTAAATATGGATAACTACCGAGTTTACCTCCCGGTGAGGGTTCGGTGATTTAAGTCTGCTGAACCGGACTTCTTGCTGTGTTCTTTATTCCTCCCAGGGTGCATCAGTTGGTCCCGGGGATGGAGACCCTAATGGTTGCACCTCTAGTGATGATGAGCTTGATGATGGTGTTACCTTCTCCTTCCAGACTTGCTTGGTCTGAGGACTTGACTTTGGTAGAGGACTCATCCCTCACAGCTTCTTCTTCTTCATTCTCGGAAGATGATTCTGTTGGTGTTGGTTTGATCGATGTCTTCTCCTGAGCGTTCTTCTTCGACTGCTCATAAGTTTTATAACTATTGAAATAACAGCATACCTTTTCTGTTGGAAACTGGAAGTGGATTTCCCCTCATTTGATGTAAATGATTGCACTGTGGTGTTGAGGAATGGTCTTCCAAGGATGATGGTGTGTCGTCCTCTTCTCCCATATCCAGACCATGAAGTTGGCAGGAACATAGTGATCTCGAATCTTGACCATGACATCTTTTGCTATTCCCTCCGAAATCGAAATGTCTGATCCGCCATCTGCAACTATATATATGTGGGTACAAAGGTTCTTTGATGAAATGGTCCTAAGTTACCTTAGACATTATGTTGACGCTCGATCCAATGTCGCAGAAGGTCTTGTGAAGATATTTTGTGCAATATTACACTCGATCGTTGGTACTCCTGGATCATCCTTCTTGGTGAGGTATGGTGAGACGAGGAGATGGTCGTATTCTGATCTGACTGCATTGATCATCTTAACTGATTCTTGTTGTGCTGCCTGATCTTGTTCCTCCTTCTTCGTTGTTCTTCTTCTTGTATGCAGTTGTGTCCTCGTTTATGTATGCCTTCTGTGGATGCGTAGGAGATTGCAGTGTTCGATACTTGAAAGTGAACTTCTCCATTCTATCCTTGATTGTGAAACAAATCTTGGCACTGTCTGCGTAGATAATGGCTTTGGCAGTGCTCAGGAATGGTCGGCCCAAAATAATGGTGCCCTCTCATCTCCTCCTATTTCCACCACTACAAAGTCTGCAGGTACATACGAGTTTCCAACTCGCACATAGATATCTTCAAGAATTCCCTCGGGTAGTAGAGTGACTGATCTGCAAGCTACAAATGCATGGTTGTATACAACAAAGGTTCTCCATGAATTTTCTCATAAATTACCTTTGGCATAATGTTGACACTTGCTCTGAAGTCACAGACAGCTTCTTTGAACTCATAAGGTCCAAGAGCTATGGGATGACAGGTCGTCCTAGTCCCCTTTCTTGACAGCATGGAGTTATCTCTCCATCCTCCTGATGATGACTGTCTATAGTAGCATCTTGCATTATGGATATCGACAAGATTTGCAGTTTCGGTTCTTCCAGCTGCCTCGAATCTTACCTTTGTCGCTGATGGAACAGCAGCTGCCAGCTGAGCTATTTGTGATTCTAACATTTTATTGAACCTATGCTGGTTCTTAATGGCAGAAGAAAAGCTATCCAATCTATTATTTATATTTTCAAGCATTTTATCATTGGAAGCTAACTTTTTAGATAATCCCTCTGTTATTCTTCCTGGACCACGGACTAAATCTCTCAAGGGTGGTTGATTAAAATTATTAAAGTTATTACCTTAGTAATTACCATGGTAGTTCGGCCTTGATTGCTGATTCCATCCTTGATTTTGTTGAGGACGATAGTTGTTGTTGTTGTTGTTGTTGTCATTCACATCCTCTTGAATTTCAGGGCAGTTGTTCCCTGAATGCCCAATGTTTCCACACTCTTCACATGTCATGCGGAATCGTGAATGTGCATGACTTCTTGCTTCTCATTGGTTCGTTCATCAAGCCTCTTCATTACCAGGTCCATCTTGGCAGACAACATGTCTACCTCCTTGAGTTGGTGCATACCTTCACCTCTCTTGCAGGTCTGTTGACGTTCTTCATTCCAACCTTGGTTGGAGGCCATCTTCTCCACTAGAGATGTTGCTTGTGGAATTGTAAGTGATAGAAAAGCACCTCCAGCAGCAGCATCCATGTTCTCACGGGTGCTATCGTGAGCCCGTGGTAGAAAGTATGCATGAGTAGCCAATTCTCCATCCCATGATGAGGTCAGTCTGATATGTAGTCTTGAAAACGTTCTCATGCCTCAGGGACAGATTCATCGTGTTGCTACTGAAAACTTGTAATTTTCCCACGCAGGGCATTTGTTTTGCCCATGGCAAAGAACTTTGCTAGGAAGGTAGTGGAGCAGATCTCCCAGTAGTGTTTCTATCTTTGTTGGCGTAGAACCATTGTTTCGCCTTCCCCAAGAGTGAGAATGGGAAGAGGCGAAGTAGGATGGCGTCTCTAGTAACTCCTTTGATGGTGAAAGTGCTACAGATCTCCAGGAAGTGTTGGAGATGAGCTCTAGCATCTTCATGTGCCTTTCCACAGAACTGGCTAGCTTGCACCATGTTGATGAGAGCTGGCTTAAGCTCAAAAGCATTGTCTCCAATGTTCACCGCCGGTCCAGTACAGATGTTAGCCGTAGTTGGAGCAGAGAATTCACGAGAGTTCTGTCAGCCATAGCTTCACAATCTGGTGTTAAGCTTCGCCTGATCTGGTTGTCTTCCAACATTGAAGCTAGAACTTTCTTGAGTTTGGCTTTTGTTCGTCTGATTAGTTCTTCTGGATCTTCAATAAAATTTGTCGGAAGATCAAAACCGGTCATACATTACCCTGCATAAGATATAAAAGTAGACAGAACAAGGGTATACCTGTTTGAGTAGAGATAAATGGTTTCCTCGATCACATCAGTGAGTAAAAGTGTATCAATATTCCTTTTAAATGCCTAACTTCCTTCCCCGCAACGGCGCCAGAAATGCTTGTTGACATTTCTTAACATCACTTAAGCTAGGTTGTCATCCCCAGCATGATGCCAGAAATGTTTGTTGGTAATTATAAGACACTTATAAGAATAATGTAACTATGAATATAAGGATCTGCAAGCGCACAGATAATTTACCATTGTAGCATTTCACCCGGAGTAATTCCAGGTATCGTTATTTATATTTTTACCATAGGAAGGAAGGGCAACAGGAGTATGATAACAACTTATACTTATGATGGAGAGATAAACCATATCCAATCTTTCTACTCTCAATAGGGGTAAGTCATGAGATAAATATATGATAAATGATAAGTTATAAATGATAATGATCACTCAGAGTACTCCTTTCTATAGCATTAGCATTGAATAGGTAGAACTAAGAAGAATATTCCTATGTCATTCTTAATTACAAGTCAAAGCATACAATGATTAGTGCAATTATATTCAATGCTAAGTTAACTTCATAGCTAGCACTTAGGGTGTATACGTAGAGGGAAGATCATGAAGCTAGAGCATGTCTTTCCTTCGCAACCAGATGCACTTCCTACATTCGGGCAGTGGACTAAGACTCAGCGGAGTGTCACATCCCGTGAGTCTTGTAGCCACATGCCCCGAATGTAGGGTGCAAGTAGGATCTGGTGCGAAGGAAGACGATAGCTCCTGTTCTTGACTCAATTCTACACTATCCCTTGTACATCAAGGCTAGCGCTTAGCCAGACTTACTTTGAATATAATTGCACTAATCATTGTATGCTTTGACTTGTAATTAAGAATGACATAGGAATATTCTTCTTAGTTCTACCTATTCAATGCTAATGCTATAGAAAGGAGTACTCTGAGTGATCATTATCATTTATAACTTATCATTTATCATATATTTATCTCATGACTTACCCCTATTGAGAGTAGAAAGATTGGATATGGTTTATCTCTCCATCATAAGTATAAGTTGTTATCATACTCCTGTTGCCCTTCCTTCCCTATGGTAAAAATATAAATAACGATACCTGGAATTACTCCCGGTGAAATGCTACAATGGTAAATTATCTGTGCGCTTGCAGATCCTTATATTCATAGTTACATTATTCTTATAAGTGTCTTATAATTACCAACAAACATTTCTGGCATCATGCTGGGGATGACAACCTAGCTTAAGTGATGTTAAGAAATGTCAACAAGCATTTCTGGCGCCGTTGCCGGGAAGGAAGTTAGGCATTTAAAAGGAATATTGATACACTTTTACTCACTGATGTGATCGAGGAAACCATTTATCTCTACTCAAACAGGTATACCCTTGTTCTGTCTACTTTTATATCTTATGCAGGGTAATGTATGACCGTTTTGATCTTCCGACAAATTTTATTGAAGATCCAGAAGAACTAATCAGACGAACAAAAGCCAAACTCAAGAAAGTTCTAGCTTCAATGTTGGAAGACAACCAGATCAGGCGAAGCTTAACACCAGATTGTGAAGCTATGCTGACAGAACTCTCCGTGAATTCTCTGCTCCAACTACGGCTAACATCTGTACTGGACCGCGGTGAACATTGGAGACAATGCTTTTGAGCTTAAGCCAGCTCTCATCAACATGGTGCAAGCTAGCCAGTTCTGTGGAAAGGCACATGAAGATGCTAGAGCTCATCTCCAACACTTCCTGGAGATCTGTAGCACTTTCACCATCAAAGGAGTTACTAGAGACGCCATCCTACTTCGCCTCTTCCCATTCTCACTCTTGGGGAAGGCGAAACAATGGTTCTACGCCAACAAAGATAGAAACACTACCTGGGAGATCTGCTCCACTACCTTCCTAGCAAAGTTCTTTGCCATGGCAAAACAAATGCCCTGCGTGGGAAAATTACAAGTTTTCAGTAGCAACACGATGAATCTGTCCCTGAGGCATGAGAACGTTTTCAAGACTACATATCAGACTGACCTCATCATGGGATGGAGAATTGGCTACTCATGCATACTTTCTACCACGGCTCACCGATAGCACCCGTGAGAACATGGATGCTGCTGCTGGAGGTGCTTTTCTATCACTTACAATTCCACAAGCAACATCTCTAGTGGAGAAGATGGCCTCCAACCAAGGTTGGAATGAAGAACGTCAACAGACCTGCAAGAGAGGTGAAGGTATGCACCAACTCAAGGAGGTAGACATGTTGTCTGCCAAGATGGACCTGGTAATGAAGAGGCTTGATGAACGAACCAATGAGAAGCAAGAAGTCATGCACATTCACGATTCCCGCATGACATGTGAAGAGTGTGGAAACATTGGGCATTCAGGAACAACTGCCCTGAAATTCAAGAGGATGTGAATGACAACAACAACAACAACAACAACTATCGTCCTCAACAAAATCAAGGATGGAATCAGCAATCAAGGCCGAACTACCATGGTAATTACTAAGGTAATAACTTTAATAATTTTAATCAACCACCCTTGAGAGATTTAGTCCGTGGTCCAGGAAGAATAACAGAGGGATTATCTAAAAAGTTAGCTTCCAATGATAAAATGCTTGAAAATATAAATAATAGATTGATAGCTTTTCTTCTGCCATTAAGAACCAGCATAGGTTCAATAAAATGTTAGAATCACAAATAGCTCAGCTGGCAGCTGCTGTTCCATCAGCCGACAAAGGTAAGATTCCGAGCAGCTGGAAGAACCCGAAACTGCAAATCTTGTCGATATCCATAATGCAAGATGCTACTATAGACAGTCATCATCAGGAGGATGGAGAGATAACTCCATGCCTGTCAAGAAAGGGGACCTAGACGACCTGTCATCCCCATAGCTCTTGGACCTTATGAGTTCAAAGAAGCTGTCTGTGACTTCAGAGCAAGTGTCAACATTATGCCAAAGGTAATTTATGAGAAAATTCATGGAGAACCTTTGTTGTATACAACCATGCATTTGTAGCTTGCAGATCAGTCACTCTACTACCCCGAGGGAATTCTTGAAGATATCTATGTGCGAGTTGGAAACTCGTATGTACCTGCAGACTTTGTAGTGGTGAAATAGGAGGAGATGAGAGGCACCCATTATTTTGGGCCGACCATTCCTGAGCACTGCCAAAGCCATTATCTACGCAGACAGTGCCAAGATTTGTTTCACAATCAAGGATAGAATGGAGAAGTTCACTTTCAAGTATCGAACACTGCAATCTCCTACGCATCCACAGAAGGCATACATAAACGAGGACACAACTGCATACAAGAAGAAGAACAACCGAAGAAGGAGGAACAAGATCAGGCAGCCACAACAAGAATCAGTTAAGATGATCAATGCAGTCAGATCAGAATACGACCATCTCCTCGTCTCACCATACCTCACCAAGAAGGATGATCCAGGAGTACCAACGATCGAGTGTAATATTGCACAAAATATCTTCCACAAGACCTTCTGCGACATTGGATCGAGCGTCAACATAATGTCTAAGGTAACTTAGGACCATTTCATCAAAGAACCTTTGTACCCCACATATATATAGTTGCAGATGGCGGATCAGACATTTCGATTTCCGGAGGGAATAGCAAAAGATGTCATGGTCAAGATTCGAGATCACTATGTTCCTGCCAACTTCATGGTCCTGGATATGGAGAAGAGACGACACACCCATCATCCTTGGAAGACCATTCCTCAACACCACCAGTGCAATCATTTACATCAAATGAGGGAAATCCACTTCCAGTTTCCAACAGAAAAGGTATGCTGTTATTTCAATAGTTATAAAACTTATGAGCAGTCGAAGAAGAACCGCTCCAGGAGAAGACATCGATCAAACCAACACCAACAGAATCATCTTCCCGAGAATGAAGAAGAAGAAGCTGTGAGGGATGAGTCCTCTACACCAAAGTCAAGTCCTCAGACCAAGCAAGTCTGGAAGGAGAAGGTAACACCATCATCAAGCTCATCATCACTAGAGGTGCAACCATTAGGTCTCCATCCCCGGACCAACTGATGCACCCTGGAGGAATAAAGAACACAGCAAGAAGTCCGGTTCAGCAGATCTCATTCTCC
>JAHUYU010003044.1:0-20482 GCA_030439765.1 Tripidium arundinaceum | reverse complement strand
AACTCCATGCTCGATGGTCTCAGCTGTTCTGACATCAAGGGCTTCGAGCTCATGGATGGACAAGGACAATGTTTGGACGACGACGGACGAGGGTCGCTCTCACCATTGCCAATGGGGCTCGATTCCTGTGATTTTGATGGATTTGATCTCTTCGGGGCACCAGCAATTGATTTCTGAACTCAGGAGAAAATAGAAAAGAAAAACGAAAAATGATTTGTCCTCACCGTATTTTAGGAGAGATTCAGCACTATAACTGTATATTTGGTGGAGCACCACGCAGCCTGACTCAGGTTGGTACACTGTCCATGAAATCTGGTGTCTTCACTATACTTTCAAGAATAAAATCGACACTTGGGATTGGTAACAATTGCTGCGTTTTTTATTTCCACACTGCTATTATTGTTAGAGTGCATGAAAAAACAGTGGCCAAACTCCTTGATAAACAAGGTCCGAGACGAGGTTTCATATTGTTTCAAAACAGAATTCGTGTTCTGTTGCTCCTTGATTGGCATGTTTCCCCCAGTCCCTAATAGGATTTGTATATGATTGGGAAATCATCTATCCAACAAATCGGACTATCGTCGTGCCTTAGGCATGGTGATTTTAATGGACTGAACTGTTAGGTATTAGCATATAATTACTTTGATCACTCGCTTTCTTTTAGATGTAACCTACTATCATCTGTGTTATCAGGATTAATCCTTATTTGGACCTGACATGCATAATTAAAACGATCTCTGACATTCCTTGCGCTGTTAATTGGAGGGTTCATTGTATATGTGGGTTCCTTGCAGAGAATGTCAGAGATTCCCATGTTAATTGGAGGGTTCATTGTATATGTGGGTTCATGTTATAATAGATATGGCTATTGGAGCTGTCATAGTTGTATAAGGAATACAATTAAGATACAGCTGTCAGAATTGTATAATGAATATGACTATTTTTTCAACTAGAAATGTATGTCTCTAGCATCTAGCTATATAATCTCGTGGGAGGTTTTCATCTAATTCTTTTGACAACCACATTTTTCCCATTTTTTACTGTGTTTTTTATCCAGAGGTTGCAAGACCTACCCTTCTTCATCCGAAGACTGTTCAGAGAACTAATGGATCCCCAGCGGACTCTCCCACTTGTGTTCAGGGCACGGATGATGATGATGGTAAGTCTCACAAGATTAAACTATTCTTTTGCTTCATATTCCTCCTCAACATTATGCTGGGAAGTTACTAAGATTGGGAAAGCAAACAGGTTGCGCTGTTTCTGACCTCAGTTTCATACCATCGCCGAGTGCAATGGATGTGAGAGATGAGACCATATATGAATCTGATAAGATGATGACTTATTCAAACTTGTAGGTCGCACTGAGTGCAATTTATGTGCTGAGCCCTGTCGACATTCTTCCCGAAAGTAAGTTCCATATTCCCAAGAACAAGTGGCAACATCTTAATAAACCTGTCGCTGCTGTTGCCTGAACTGTATCCTATATTCATGTCACATCACGGCCTTGATTCTGCAACCTGCAGGTGTGCTGGGGCTCTTTGGATTCGTCGATGACCTGCTCATCCTGCTGATCGTGTTCCTCCACCTCGCCGCTGTTTACCGGTCGTTGCTCCTGTACCGCCACGGCGGCCAGTAGAAGTCGCTGTGCACAGATCGTTTGCTTAGCTGGTTTCCATATGGAGTTTTCTGAGGTTGCAGCGGATTTGCAAGATTGCTAAGTAGATGACGATGTGAAGGACGGACGGCTTTCAGCCTGTCCCTGCTCTGTACTATTCTACTACGCCTGTTCTCTGAGACCCGTGAACTTTGGTTGGCTGATGCGAGTGAATTTCCGTTCGTTTTCGTCGCAAAAAAAGGGAAAGAATTTGCCTTCGTTTGTTGGGCTGGGCTTATTGTACATAGACTACACACACTTGTCTTCTTTTTCATTTTTCCTTCCTTTCCCCTGGAAGTTGGAATTGGAACCGATGTTTGCGTTTCAATTGAACGCTACTACTCAGTAGTCAATTCTCATCATTTATAGGCCCAGTTTCTCTGTCATAGTGGGCCGTAAGCCCATTGTCTGTCATAGTGGGCCTGGGGTCTGGGCTGCGACGAGTAAGAAGAGGAAGGGGATCGCTCTGGCTCTTGCGGGAGGATGGGATGGCGACGGCGTGCGTGTGCGGCTGGAGGCGGCTCGGAAGGGTCACGGTGGAGACGCGGCCCCGCGGCGGAGCCCTCGCCTCTTCTTCTGATCTTCTACCCGCCGAGAGAGACGCTGGTGACCTGACGAACTGAGCCCACGGACGAGAGGGGAGAAAACGGGCACTACCGGAGGAGCGCACGCGGCTGAGCGGATCCACCTCGTACTCTCTCATTCTTCCCCGTCTCCTTCGCTCAGATTTGGTTGCTGCCCTGCTCCCAAGTTTCTTCTCAGGGCTGATTGCTACTTCACCCAGTGATCGCGTGGTCGTCTTGGCGTTTGCTTATCGTCTTCTTCTTTTTGTCCTCTTGGGAGCACCTAGGAATCGCCTTGTTGCTGCATCGTTTTTTTTTGGGCACAGTGTTTCTTCCTGCTCCCGCTACGGTTACAGACATCTTGTTAGGATTCAGGGCTGATATAGGATTTCGATGTAATCGATGTCAGCCGAAACAAATTTTAGGTTTTGTCCGGTTCACTACGCTCCTTGCTGTCCTCTCTGCTTGGAATCACAATTTATTATAGTTTCCCTTTCTGTATACCTCAGCTGCAACAATGTTCATTTCGTACTAACACATAGTCTTCCCTGCTCTGATTGATACCAGCTTTCTGCTTCCTCTCTGCTTGGAATCACAATTTATTATAGTTTCCCTTTCTGTATACCTCAGCATTGGGAACCTCCTTCTTTCTCTCTTCGCTCCAGTACGGCGAGTGGATCCATCCAAACGCCTTCTTCAGCATCTTCTCGGCGTCTTCGCTGGAGAAATTCAACGAAGTGAGGACTTGTTTGCACTCCTCATCAACATCCACGACAGAAGCTTGCCCTTGGTCGGCTGGTAGCGCCCGCCATTCCCGATGGTTTCTCCCAAGTTCGATGTTTCGCCGCCGGACAGTCAATCTTCCTCCACAATTGTTATCAGAAAGCTTCAGCACCAGTGCACTCGAGACATTGCGCTGGAGGAGAGAGGAATTGAGACGCAAACACCTCAAGGGTCATTGCTGGTGGTTTCGCCAACATCTTATAGAGGAGCAAGGTAGATTGAGGATCTTACCGTTGTAATAAAGAAGCCGAACGCAGGAGTTTCAGCAGTCACCAAAGGCAGTGCTGGTGACCTTGCCAACATCCTGCACAGCAGCAGAAAGCTGGTATCAATCAGAGCAGGGAAGACTGTGTGTTAGTACGAAATGAACATTGTT
This sequence comes from Tripidium arundinaceum, assembly GCA_030439765.1. Taxonomy (NCBI): domain Eukaryota; kingdom Viridiplantae; phylum Streptophyta; class Magnoliopsida; order Poales; family Poaceae; genus Tripidium; species Tripidium arundinaceum. The sequence goes on along the minus strand of JAHUYU010003044.1, from coordinate 17,106 downwards.
GCAGCTGAGGTATACAGAAAGGGAAACTATAATAAATTGTGATTCCAAGCAGAGAGGAAGCAGAAAGCTGGTATCAATCAGAGCAGGGAAGACTATGTGTTAGTACGAAATGAACATTGTTGCAGCTGAGGTATACAGAAAGGGAAACTATAATAAATTGTGATTCCAAGCAGAGAGGACAGCAAGGAGCGTAGTGAACCGGACAAAACCTAAAATTTGTTTCGGCTGACATCGATTACATCGAAATCCTATATCAGCCCTGAATCCTAACAAGATGTCTGTAACCGTAGCGGGAGCAGGAAGAAACACTGTGCCCAAAAAAAAAACGATGCAGCAACAAGGCGATTCCTAGGTGCTCCCAAGAGGACAAAAAGAAGAAGACGATAAGCAAACGCCAAGACGACCACGCGATCACTGGGTGAAGTAGCAATCAGCCCTGAGAAGAAACTTGGGAGCAGGGCAGCAACCAAATCTGAGCGAAGGAGACGGGGAAGAATGAGAGAGTACGAGGTGGATCCGCTCAGCCGCGTGCGCTCCTCCGGTAGTGCCCGTTTTCTCCCCTCTCGTCCGTGGGCTCAGTTCGTCAGGTCACCAGCGTCTCTCTCGGCGGGTAGAAGATCAGAAGAAGAGGCGAGGGCTCCGCCGCGGGGCCGCGTCTCCACCGTGACCCTTCCGAGCCGCCTCCAGCCGCACACGCACGCCGTCGCCATCCCATCCTCCCGCAAGAGCCAGAGCGATCCCCTTCCTCTTCTTACTCGTCGCAGCCCAGACCCCAGGCCCACTATGACAGACAATGGGCTTACGGCCCACTATGACAGAGAAACTGGGCCTATAAATGATGAGAATTGACTACTGAGTAGTAGCGTTCAATTGAAACGCAAACATCGGTTCCAATTCCAACTTCCAGGGGAAAGGAAGGAAAAATGAAAAAGAAGACAAGTGTGTGTAGTCTATGTACAATAAGCCCAGCCCAACAAACGAAGGCAAATTCTTTCCCTTTTTTTGCGACGAAAACGAACGGAAATTCACTCGCATCAGCCAACCAAAGTTCACGGGTCTCAGAGAACAGGCGTAGTAGAATAGTACAGAGCAGGGACAGGCTGAAAGCCGTCCGTCCTTCACATCGTCATCTACTTAGCAATCTTGCAAATCCGCTGCAACCTCAGAAAACTCCATATGGAAACCAGCTAAGCAAACGATCTGTGCACAGCGACTTCTACTGGCCGCCGTGGCGGTACAGGAGCAACGACCGGTAAACAGCGGCGAGGTGGAGGAACACGATCAGCAGGATGAGCAGGTCATCGACGAATCCAAAGAGCCCCAGCACACCTGCAGGTTGCAGAATCAAGGCCGTGATGTGACATGAATATAGGATACAGTTCAGGCAACAGCAGCGACAGGTTTATTAAGATGTTGCCACTTGTTCTTGGGAATATGGAACTTACTTTCGGGAAGAATGTCGACAGGGCTCAGCACATAAATTGCACTCAGTGCGACCTACAAGTTTGAATAAGTCATCATCTTATCAGATTCATATATGGTCTCATCTCTCACATCCATTGCACTCGGCGATGGTATGAAACTGAGGTCAGAAACAGCGCAACCTGTTTGCTTTCCCAATCTTAGTAACTTCCCAGCATAATGTTGAGGAGGAATATGAAGCAAAAGAATAGTTTAATCTTGTGAGACTTACCATCATCATCATCCGTGCCCTGAACACAAGTGGGAGAGTCCGCTGGGGATCCATTAGTTCTCTGAACAGTCTTCGGATGAAGAAGGGTAGGTCTTGCAACCTCTGGATAAAAAACACAGTAAAAAATGGGAAAAATGTGGTTGTCAAAAGAATTAGATGAAAACCTCCCACGAGATTATATAGCTAGATGCTAGAGACATACATTTCTAGTTGAAAAAATAGTCATATTCATTATACAATTCTGACAGCTGTATCTTAATTGTATTCCTTATACAACTATGACAGCTCCAATAGCCATATCTATTATAACATGAACCCACATATACAATGAACCCTCCAATTAACATGGGAATCTCTGACATTCTCTGCAAGGAACCCACATATACAATGAACCCTCCAATTAACAGCGCAAGGAATGTCAGAGATCGTTTTAATTATGCATGTCAGGTCCAAATAAGGATTAATCCTGATAACACAGATGATAGTAGGTTACATCTAAAAGAAAGCGAGTGATCAAAGTAATTATATGCTAATACCTAACAGTTCAGTCCATTAAAATCACCATGCCTAAGGCACGACGATAGTCCGATTTGTTGGATAGATGATTTCCCAATCATATACAAATCCTATTAGGGACTGGGGGAAACATGCCAATCAAGGAGCAACAGAACACGAATTCTGTTTTGAAACAATATGAAACCTCGTCTCGGACCTTGTTTATCAAGGAGTTTGGCCACTGTTTTTTCATGCACTCTAACAATAATAGCAGTGTGGAAATAAAAAACGCAGCAATTGTTACCAATCCCAAGTGTCGATTTTATTCTTGAAAGTATAGTGAAGACACCAGATTTCATGGACAGTGTACCAACCTGAGTCAGGCTGCGTGGTGCTCCACCAAATATACAGTTATAGTGCTGAATCTCTCCTAAAATACGGTGAGGACAAATCATTTTTCGTTTTTCTTTTCTATTTTCTCCTGAGTTCAGAAATCAATTGCTGGTGCCCCGAAGAGATCAAATCCATCAAAATCACAGGAATCGAGCCCCATTGGCAATGGTGAGAGCGACCCTCGTCCGTCGTCGTCCAAACATTGTCCTTGTCCATCCATGAGCTCGAAGCCCTTGATGTCAGAACAGCTGAGACCATCGAGCATGGCGTCCGAGAAGAACTCCATGCTCGCCATTCTGCTCACTGCCTCGGTGTCCATCGTCGTCAGGCGCTCAGTGCCATTTCCGAGGCCGCCATTGGCGACCGAGTGAGCAGCCGCAGCCGCGTCGTCGTCGGGCGGCAGCGCGGGCGCGTGGCCGTTGAAGGCGGCGACGTGGCCGAAGAGCTTGTCCTTCCTGGAGAAGGAGGTGCCGCAGGAGCAGACCCAGCGGTCGCGGCCGCAGTGCTTCTCGTGCGTGCGCAGGTCGGCGAGCACGGAGAAGCGCTTGACGTTGCAGCGGCGGCAGGTGTAGCTCTTGTCGCAGTGGCTCCGCCGGTAGTGGTTCTTGACGCAGACGGCCGTCTTGAGCGGCTGGAAGCTCCGGTGCTCCCGGTTGCGCTTGCACCCCACGAAGGGGCAGGAGTAGAAGCACCGGGCCTGCGAGGACGACGGCGCGGCGGCAGCGGCAGTGGAGGCGGGCTTGGCAAGTGCGGCCGCCGTCTTGTACTCCTCGCCGTGGCCGCGCATGTGCATGCGCAGGTTGGCGTCGCGCTTGAAGCCCTTGCCGCAGACCTTGCACGAGTGCACGTGCGGCGCCAGGATCTCCTCCTTGCCGAGCTCGATCACCTCGTAGGAGCCGGCGGGCGGGAGGCGGCCGTCGCCGTCGCCGTCGTCGTCGTCTTCATCGGCGTGGAGGAGGTCGTGGTCGGACGAGTCGCTGTCCCCGTCGTTCGGGGCCGGTGACCGGGTGGCGACGTCGTCGTGGTCCGCCGCCGCGTCCCCGCCGGTCGCGGCGAGGCTCTTGGAGATGGAGACGAGCTGCACGGCGATGCAGCTGAGCTCGGCCGACACCATCTGCCGCGGCGGCCGCGGCGCGGAGCCGATGATGCCGCGGAGGTGCGCGATCTTCTGCTCCAGGAAGGTGAGGCACGTCAGCACCGCAGCCGGGTCGTCGGTGCAGCCCCCGGCTTGGCTCTGCTCCCGCTGCTGCTGAGCCTCCATGGCGTTATTGCCAAGATTGCAAACCTCCATGACGATCAGAATCGATCAGTGTCTGATCTGGCTAATCGAGTGGGGCTTGGCTTGGCTGGCCGATCAAGTTCTTGCTTGCTCTCTGATGCCGTCGTGTGTCGGTGGTGACTGGTGAAGTGCGTGTCCAGCTGAGCTAACCGAGCTGGTTATATATGGGCAGCGATGCCATGCTGCTGCAGTCGCCGCGTGTGCGTGGGGTCCATGGCGGCGGCGCGCTGCTCATCGGGACCGGACTTGGTAAGCTCTTACGTCAGCGTCAGCGTCAGCGGCTCAGTGCAGGTGGGCGGAAGGCGGGAGGCGACAGCGAGGGATGGCACGGGCCACGGGCAGGCTGACCGGCGGCGTCGGGTGGCTGGCTGGCCCTTGGGGCTCTGGTTTGGGCCAGTAAGCGGCGCCTCGCTGCCCTTTCGGAGATCCAGATGCATACAGTATAGGAGTAGGAGCAATTTCGCACGCGTTGAAAAAGCGGACGGGCCGGTTGACCTGACGTCGCAGTTGCAGGAACTCGATGATGCTCTTGCTCGCTCACCCATCTTGGTGAAAGGTGATGGTTGCTTCCATGGTCACTTGTGCCTTTTTGTCCAAGAGACCTGAACTGCCTGTCCCCTTTTTCTCTCTTGAGCATCTGATTATGCCCACGTGTTCACACTAGACACGGTGTGTGCCTTTTGCTCTCTCGAGTAGTATCTGATTACATGTATATATGTTCACACGTAACACGGTTAAATCATAAAATATTTTTTTGAAAAATACGCACGAGCATATGTAGGAGTAGGATAAGATTATACCATAAAAGTCACAGCTAGCAGCAGACCCAGCGCTCAAATGGAGCCTGGGTGAACCTCAAGACACAAATGAGATCGCTAAGCATGCGACGACATAGGAGCCTAGGCGGACGCCCAGGGTTGTCGGGCTCTAGGTCTTCCACTGATCACAACTATCTAGGTGGTTCTTGTCGTGGAATACCCACTTGAGTTCTAATGTATCTGCATACTTCTTGTTAATCACACGAAAACTTAAATTAAGGGATTGTCTACTTCGTGCCCAGTGAAAAAGGTTCCTACTTCTACACCTGAAATTTGTGAGCTTGTTATAAGGAGAAATTTAGGTGTTTAGGCTGCGTTTGGTTGGGATACATGACATAGATATTTCATTTCTCCCCGGTGTTTGATTCGGAGACAGATTGGGTGGAACCGTCCCTAACATGGAAGTTTTCCTCAGATTTGAGGACTCTGCCATCCCAAAAAAGTGAGGTACGCGCTCATCCTTCACCGACATCGTCTGGTTTCCGTCCGCGTCTTTCCTTCTTCTTCGCGTGGGTGAGGGCCTTGGCTTGGCTCGGGCGGCCTCACTCAGCTCTAATGAGCTCATCCATGGCTCAGTTGTGGGCGGCCTCGACGTAAGCGGCCTCGCCTGACTCCAGCAAGATCTGCCATGGCCACAGCCCACAGCCCACAGCCCTGGCACGCCTCACCTGGCCTCGATGAGCGGGCAGGCGATGGTGGACTGCGAGTGTGCGGCATAGGGCCGGGGGCGGTGGTGGATGGGGCTGCGTCGAGCTCGGCTACAACAACTCTGGCGGGGTGCAGGGCCTCGCGCCGGTGAGGTAGGGCAGGTGGGGCTGCTGCTCCAACATGGATGTGTGTTTTTTATGTGCTCTGTTTTGGGAGATGAGAAGAGGAAGAGAGAGAAAAAAAAGTATGACACATGGGCCCCACCTCGACGGCTTATAACGGATGCAAAATGGTCCTTCATCCCATCCTTCTTTGTTTTTCCAGCCAAACAAAAACCAAAGATGACCTTATCCATCCAACCAAACACCAAACTAGACCATCTCATCCCTTTCATCCCAAAACCAAAACACATCTGGTAGTTCCACGCTCAAATTAAAAGTGTTGCAAGCAAAGGGGGGGAACTTTCCTCCACTGCACCCGAATTTTTAGGTGCACCAATTCTAGCTACAAATTAACAAAAAGAACCATCGTAATTTAAGTACAAGCCAAGTATAAATTCGGCATAAGTTGATATTAACTAAGTTGTGGGACAGATTTGTTTTCACCTGAGTCTTGTTCCCTTGATCCCTTGCATGCATCCTTGCTGTTCATAGGAAGAATAATAAAGTGAAAGAAAAGGAAAACAAAAAAAAATGCGTGTGGGACAGAGAAGATTTTCCCGGCGACAACGTAGCAAAGCTGTAAATTACAAGCAGAAGTCGCGTGTAAAGAGTAAGCCTAGGCATAGGGTTTATTGCACTATTACCGTCGGCTAAACCAAAAGAAATTAAAGAAAGATATTTCTTGGAAGAGCTTAACTGGCGCCAGTAGCTAGCTAGTGACCAAGTCAAAACAAAAAGTGCATGAAATTTGTGAGCTTGTTATAAGGAGAAATTTAGGTGTTTAGGCTGCGTTTGGTTGGGATACATGACATAGATATTTCATTTCTCCCCGGTGTTTGATTCGGAGACAGATTGGGTGGAACCGTCCCTAACATGGAAGTTTTCCTCAGATTTGAGGACTCTGCCATCCCAAAAAAGTGAGGTACGCGCTCATCCTTCACCGACATCGTCTGGTTTCCGTCCGCGTCTTTCCTTCTTCTTCGCGTGGGTGAGGGCCTTGGCTTGGCTCGGGCGGCCTCACTCAGCTCTAATGAGCTCATCCATGGCTCAGTTGTGGGCGGCCTCGACGTAAGCGGCCTCGCCTGACTCCAGCAAGATCTGCCATGGCCACAGCCCACAGCCCACAGCCCTGGCACGCCTCACCTGGCCTCGATGAGCGGGCAGGCGATGGTGGACTGCGAGTGTGCGGCATAGGGCCGGGGGCGGTGGTGGATGGGGCTGCGTCGAGCTCGGCTACAACAACTCTGGCGGGGTGCAGGGCCTCGCGCCGGTGAGGTAGGGCAGGTGGGGCTGCTGCTCCAACATGGATGTGTGTTTTTTATGTGCTCTGTTTTGGGATGAAAGGGATGAGATGGTCTAGTTTGGTGTTTGGTTGGATGGATAAGGTCATCTTTGGTTTTTGTTTGGCTGGAAAAACAAAGAAGGATGGGATGAAGGACCATTTTGCATCCGTTATAAGCCGTCGAGGTGGGGCCCATGTGTCATACTTTTTTTTCTCTCTCTTCCTCTTCTCATCTCCCAAAACAGAGCACATAAAAAACACACATCCATGTTGGAGCAGCAGCCCCACCTGCCCTACCTCACCGGCGCGAGGCCCTGCACCCCGCCAGAGTTGTTGTAGCCGAGCTCGACGCAGCCCCATCCACCACCGCCCCCGGCCCTATGCCGCACACTCGCAGTCCACCATCGCCTGCCCGCTCATCGAGGCCAGGTGAGGCGTTGCCAGGGCTGTGGGCTGTGGGCTGTGGCCATGGCAGATCTTGCTGGAGTCAGGCGAGGCCGCTTACGTCGAGGCCGCCCACAACTGAGCCATGGATGAGCTCATTAGAGCTGAGTGAGGCCGCCCGAGCCAAGCCAAGGCCCTCACCCACGCGAAGAAGAAGGAAAGACCGCGGACGGAAACCAGACGATGTCGGTGAAGGATGAGCGCGTACCTCACTTTTTTGGGATGGCAGAGTCCTCAAATCTGAGGAAAACTTCCATGTTAGGGACGGTTCCACCCAATCTGTCTCCGAATCAAACACCGGGGAGAAATGAAATATCTATGTCATGTATCCCAACCAAACGCAGCCTAAACACCTAAATTTCTCCTTATAACAAGCTCACAAATTTCAGGTGTAGAAGTAGGAACCTTTTTCACTGGGCACGAAGTAGACAATCCCTTAATTTAAGTTTTCGTGTGATTAACAAGAAGTATGCAGATACATTAGAACTCAAGTGGGTATTCCACGACAAGAACCACCTAGATAGTTGTGATCAGTGGAAGACCTAGAGCCCGACAACCCTGGGCGTCCGCCTAGGCTCCTATGTCGTCGCATGCTTAGCGATCTCATTTGTGTCTTGAGGTTCACCCAGGCTCCATTTGAGCGCTGGGTCTGCTGCTAGCTGTGACTTTTATGGTATAATCTTATCCTACTCCTACATATGCTCGTGCGTATTTTTCAAAAAATATTTTATGATTTAACCGTGTTACGTGTGAACATATATACATGTAATCAGATACTACTCGAGAGAGCAAAAGGCACACACCGTGTCTAGTGTGAACACGTGGGCATAATCAGATGCTCAAGAGAGAAAAAGGGGACAGGCAGTTCAGGTCTCTTGGACAAAAAGGCACAAGTGACCATGGAAGCAACCATCACCTTTCACCAAGATGGGTGAGCGAGCAAGAGCATCATCGAGTTCCTGCAACTGCGACGTCAGGTCAACCGGCCCGTCCGCTTTTTCAACGCGTGCGAAATTGCTCCTACTCCTATACTGTATGCATCTGGATCTCCGAAAGGGCAGCGAGGCGCCGCTTACTGGCCCAAACCAGAGCCCCAAGGGCCAGCCAGCCACCCGACGCCGCCGGTCAGCCTGCCCGTGGCCCGTGCCATCCCTCGCTGTCGCCTCCCGCCTTCCGCCCACCTGCACTGAGCCGCTGACGCTGACGCTGACGTAAGAGCTTACCAAGTCCGGTCCCGATGAGCAGCGCGCCGCCGCCATGGACCCCACGCACACGCGGCGACTGCAGCAGCATGGCATCGCTGCCCATATATAACCAGCTCGGTTAGCTCAGCTGGACACGCACTTCACCAGTCACCACCGACACACGACGGCATCAGAGAGCAAGCAAGAACTTGATCGGCCAGCCAAGCCAAGCCCCACTCGATTAGCCAGATCAGACACTGATCGATTCTGATCGTCATGGAGGTTTGCAATCTTGGCAATAACGCCATGGAGGCTCAGCAGCAGCGGGAGCAGAGCCAAGCCGGGGGCTGCACCGACGACCCGGCTGCGGTGCTGACGTGCCTCACCTTCCTGGAGCAGAAGATCGCGCACCTCCGCGGCATCATCGGCTCCGCGCCGCGGCCGCCGCGGCAGATGGTGTCGGCCGAGCTCAGCTGCATCGCCGTGCAGCTCGTCTCCATCTCCAAGAGCCTCGCCGCGACCGGCGGGGACGCGGCGGCGGACCACGACGACGTCGCCACCCGGTCACCGGCCCCGAACGACGGGGACAGCGACTCGTCCGACCACGACCTCCTCCACGCCGATGAAGACGACGACGACGGCGACGGCGACGGCCGCCTCCCGCCCGCCGGCTCCTACGAGGTGATCGAGCTCGGCAAGGAGGAGATCCTGGCGCCGCACGTGCACTCGTGCAAGGTCTGCGGCAAGGGCTTCAAGCGCGACGCCAACCTGCGCATGCACATGCGCGGCCACGGCGAGGAGTACAAGACGGCGGCCGCACTTGCCAAGCCCGCCTCCACTGCCGCTGCCGCCGCGCCGTCGTCCTCGCAGGCCCGGTGCTTCTACTCCTGCCCCTTCGTGGGGTGCAAGCGCAACCGGGAGCACCGGAGCTTCCAGCCGCTCAAGACGGCCGTCTGCGTCAAGAACCACTACCGGCGGAGCCACTGCGACAAGAGCTACACCTGCCGCCGCTGCAACGTCAAGCGCTTCTCCGTGCTCGCCGACCTGCGCACGCACGAGAAGCACTGCGGCCGCGACCGCTGGGTCTGCTCCTGCGGCACCTCCTTCTCCAGGAAGGACAAGCTCTTCGGCCACGTCGCCGCCTTCAACGGCCACGCGCCCGCGCTGCCGCCCGACGACGACGCGGCTGCGGCTGCTCACTCGGTCGCCAATGGCGGCCTCGGAAATGGCACTGAGCGCCTGACGACGATGGACACCGAGGCAGTGAGCAGAATGGCGAGCATGGAGTTCTTCTCGGACGCCATGCTCGATGGTCTCAGCTGTTCTGACATCAAGGGCTTCGAGCTCATGGATGGACAAGGACAATGTTTGGACGACGACGGACGAGGGTCGCTCTCACCATTGCCAATGGGGCTCGATTCCTGTGATTTTGATGGATTTGATCTCTTCGGGGGCACCAGCAATTGATTTCTGAACTCAGGAGAAAATAGAAAAGAAAAGAAAAAAAATAGAAAATAGAATAATGCACGCACACACCATCCATCAGCCATGGCTTGGACTCCCAAAACTCTAGCCGACCCAACCTTATCCTCTTCCCTGCCCTATCTCTCGTTCTTCCCCGGGCATGAGCTCTCTCCCTCGGTCCTCATCAAAGTCGACGCCGGCTCCCTCCACATCCTCCTCCCCTGCATTGGCCCCTGCTCCTCCCTAAGCCGGTGCTCCGCGCCCCTGCTCCACTCGCCCCGGGGGCTAGGAAGTTGCCCCTAGCCAGGCGGGCTAGGAGCAGCGCCACCACGCAGGGCGGTTGGCTGGCCGCAGCGCTGCCACGCAGGCCGGGTCGACGACATTGGGCTCCTACAGCACCATCGGGGAAGGAAGGCAATGGCATTCACGGTAATTTTCAATAAAATACAGCAGATGGACACCGGAGGACCGAGCGAATTGGTGCGGAACCAGGTGATGATCGTTCCGAGTTTTTACGAAGGGAGAAGGATCGGTTCCGCTCCGATTTTAAGTGCTGGGAAACCGTTTGGAAGCATTTCTGTTCATTCCCACTGGAAACGGATCCGATTCAGTCATCCAAACGGACCTTATTATTTTTGGACAAAAATCTCGAAACAAGCAAGTGCAGTAGCCAAACAATTTCAATCGGGTATTTTACTTACACAACAACCCAAATAGCCAAACAACACAAAATACATACGGTGATAATAGGGGCAAACAATGTACCGGCGAGTAAAAAAGTAGCTCCCGAACTTGGGAAACCCCAGCAAAGAACTCTAGCAAACGATGTCCACCATGTCCATGGGGGAGATACTCTCCCACTTGAATTTTGGCATATTGGAGGCTCGGCAACCTCCCAAATCACCAGCCAGCGTCATCTACCGAATCAACAACAAGAGTTTGGAGATTTGGCGCCTCAATCACGCAGTCAACAGGGGTGAACACCTTCACGAGCACAAGGGCACGAAGCAGGGGCGACCCCCGAATAATAGCTTGCAATTCCCTCTCTCCATTATCTGCAAAGTTTAGCCCTTATCACATCGGATGTTTGTATGCTAATTTGAAGAACTAAATATGAGCTAATTATAAAACTAATTGCAGAAGCTGTGGCTAATTCACGAGACGAATCTATTAAGCCTAATCGATTCATCATTAGCACATGTTTACTATAGCACCACATTGTCAAATCATGAGCTAATTAGGTTTAATAGATTCGTCTCGCGAATTAGTTCTCATTTATGTAATTAGTTTTATAATTAACCTATGTTTAACTAGATGGATCGATCTGCCGATAATGGTGGGACGTGTCAGTTCGTTCACGTGGGAATGCTAGAAATGCCAGTTGGATTCGGGAACGCAACGAGATGATGCCAGTACGCTATACCAGTGTGGGTAGTAGGCAGCACCGACCTGGACCATCGACGGGGGAAGATGGAGCAACGAGCAGGGCGGACCGCGGCCGCTGGATGCTAGGCGCCGGTGTCAGTAACGGAGCGGAGGCCGGCGCGGCGCCTGGGAGGAAGGAATGGTGTCTTGGTTGCGGCTAGTTTTGGGCTCGACCACAAAGGGCTCAACCTGGGCTAGGCTGCCAGATTACTAGACTTTTCTGCTGTGATGTTTGGCTATTTGGGTTGTTGTGTAAGTAAAATACCCGATTGAAATTGTTTGGCTACTGCACTTGCTTGTTTCGAGATTTTTGTCCAAAAATAATAAGGTCCGTTTGGATGACTGAATCGGATCCGTTTCCAGTGGGAATGAACAGAAATGCTTCCAAACGGTTTCCCAGCACTTAAAATCGGAGCGGAACCGATCCTTCTCCCTTCGTAAAAACTCGGAACGATCATCACCTGGTTCCGCACCAATTCGCTCGGTCCTCCGGTGTCCATCTGCTGTATTTTATTGAAAATTACCGTGAATGCCATTGCCTTCCTTCCCCGATGGTGCTGTAGGAGCCCAATGTCGTCGACCCGGCCCTGCGTGGCAGCGCTGCGGCCAGCCAACCCGCCCTGCGTGGTGGCGCTGCTCCTAGCCCGCCTGGCTAGGGGCAACTTCCTAGCCCCCGGGGCGAGTGGAGCAGGGGCGCGGAGCACCGGCTTAGGGAGGAGCAGGGGCCAATGCAGGGGAGGAGGATGTGGAGGGAGCCGGCGTCGACTTTGATGAGGACCGAGGGAGAGAGCTCATGCCCGGGGAAGAACGAGAGATAGGGCAGGGAAGAGGATAAGGTTGGGTCGGCTAGAGTTTTGGGAGTCCAAGCCATGGCTGATGGATGGTGTGTGCGTGCATTATTCTATTTTCTATTTTTTTTCTTTTCTTTTCTATTTTCTCCTGAGTTCAGAAATCAATTGCTGGTGCCCCGAAGAGATCAAATCCATCAAAATCACAGGAATCGAGCCCCATTGGCAATGGTGAGAGCGACCCTCGTCCGTCGTCGTCCAAACATTGTCCTTGTCCATCCATGAGCTCGAAGCCCTTGATGTCAGAACAGCTGAGACCATCGAGCATGGCGTCCGAGAAGAACTCCATGCTCGCCATTCTGCTCACTGCCTCGGTGTCCATCGTCGTCAGGCGCTCAGTGCCATTTCCGAGGCCGCCATTGGCGACCGAGTGAGCAGCCGCAGCCGCGTCGTCGTCGGGCGGCAGCGCGGGCGCGTGGCCGTTGAAGGCGGCGACGTGGCCGAAGAGCTTGTCCTTCCTGGAGAAGGAGGTGCCGCAGGAGCAGACCCAGCGGTCGCGGCCGCAGTGCTTCTCGTGCGTGCGCAGGTCGGCGAGCACGGAGAAGCGCTTGACGTTGCAGCGGCGGCAGGTGTAGCTCTTGTCGCAGTGGCTCCGCCGGTAGTGGTTCTTGACGCAGACGGCCGTCTTGAGCGGCTGGAAGCTCCGGTGCTCCCGGTTGCGCTTGCACCCCACGAAGGGGCAGGAGTAGAAGCACCGGGCCTGCGAGGACGACGGCGCGGCGGCAGCGGCAGTGGAGGCGGGCTTGGCAAGTGCGGCCGCCGTCTTGTACTCCTCGCCGTGGCCGCGCATGTGCATGCGCAGGTTGGCGTCGCGCTTGAAGCCCTTGCCGCAGACCTTGCACGAGTGCACGTGCGGCGCCAGGATCTCCTCCTTGCCGAGCTCGATCACCTCGTAGGAGCCGGCGGGCGGGAGGCGGCCGTCGCCGTCGCCGTCGTCGTCGTCTTCATCGGCGTGGAGGAGGTCGTGGTCGGACGAGTCGCTGTCCCCGTCGTTCGGGGCCGGTGACCGGGTGGCGACGTCGTCGTGGTCCGCCGCCGCGTCCCCGCCGGTCGCGGCGAGGCTCTTGGAGATGGAGACGAGCTGCACGGCGATGCAGCTGAGCTCGGCCGACACCATCTGCCGCGGCGGCCGCGGCGCGGAGCCGATGATGCCGCGGAGGTGCGCGATCTTCTGCTCCAGGAAGGTGAGGCACGTCAGCACCGCAGCCGGGTCGTCGGTGCAGCCCCCGGCTTGGCTCTGCTCCCGCTGCTGCTGAGCCTCCATGGCGTTATTGCCAAGATTGCAAACCTCCATGACGATCAGAATCGATCAGTGTCTGATCTGGCTAATCGAGTGGGGCTTGGCTTGGCTGGCCGATCAAGTTCTTGCTTGCTCTCTGATGCCGTCGTGTGTCGGTGGTGACTGGTGAAGTGCGTGTCCAGCTGAGCTAACCGAGCTGGTTATATATGGGCAGCGATGCCATGCTGCTGCAGTCGCCGCGTGTGCGTGGGGTCCATGGCGGCGGCGCGCTGCTCATCGGGACCGGACTTGGTAAGCTCTTACGTCAGCGTCAGCGTCAGCGGCTCAGTGCAGGTGGGCGGAAGGCGGGAGGCGACAGCGAGGGATGGCACGGGCCACGGGCAGGCTGACCGGCGGCGTCGGGTGGCTGGCTGGCCCTTGGGGCTCTGGTTTGGGGCCAGTAAGCGGCGCCTCGCTGCCCTTTCGGAGATCCAGATGCATACAGTATAGGAGTAGGAGCAATTTCGCACGCGTTGAAAAAGCGGACGGGCCGGTTGACCTGACGTCGCAGTTGCAGGAACTCGATGATGCTCTTGCTCGCTCACCCATCTTGGTGAAAGGTGATGGTTGCTTCCATGGTCACTTGTGCCTTTTTGTCCAAGAGACCTGAACTGCCTGTCCCCTTTTTCTCTCTTGAGCATCTGATTATGCCCACGTGTTCACACTAGACACGGTGTGTGCCTTTTGCTCTCTCGAGTAGTATCTGATTACATGTATATATGTTCACACGTAACACGGTTAAATCATAAAATATTTTTTTGAAAAATACGCACGAGCATATGTAGGAGTAGGATAAGATTATACCATAAAAGTCACAGCTAGCAGCAGACCCAGCGCTCAAATGGAGCCTGGGTGAACCTCAAGACACAAATGAGATCGCTAAGCATGCGACGACATAGGAGCCTAGGCGGACGCCCAGGGTTGTCGGGCTCTAGGTCTTCCACTGATCACAACTATCTAGGTGGTTCTTGTCGTGGAATACCCACTTGAGTTCTAATGTATCTGCATACTTCTTGTTAATCACACGAAAACTTAAATTAAGGGATTGTCTACTTCGTGCCCAGTGAAAAAGGTTCCTACTTCTACACCTGAAATTTGTGAGCTTGTTATAAGGAGAAATTTAGGTGTTTAGGCTGCGTTTGGTTGGATACATGACATAGATATTTCATTTCTCCCCGGTGTTTGATTCGGAGACAGATTGGGTGGAACCGTCCCTAACATGGAAGTTTTCCTCAGATTTGAGGACTCTGCCATCCCAAAAAAGTGAGGTACGCGCTCATCCTTCACCGACATCGTCTGGTTTCCGTCCGCGTCTTTCCTTCTTCTTCGCGTGGGTGAGGGCCTTGGCTTGGCTCGGGCGGCCTCACTCAGCTCTAATGAGCTCATCCATGGCTCAGTTGTGGGCGGCCTCGACGTAAGCGGCCTCGCCTGACTCCAGCAAGATCTGCCATGGCCACAGCCCACAGCCCACAGCCCTGGCACGCCTCACCTGGCCTCGATGAGCGGGCAGGCGATGGTGGACTGCGAGTGTGCGGCATAGGGCCGGGGGCGGTGGTGGATGGGGCTGCGTCGAGCTCGGCTACAACAACTCTGGCGGGGTGCAGGGCCTCGCGCCGGTGAGGTAGGGCAGGTGGGGCTGCTGCTCCAACATGGATGTGTGTTTTTTATGTGCTCTGTTTTGGGAGATGAGAAGAGGAAGAGAGAGAAAAAAAGTATGACACATGGGCCCCACCTCGACGGCTTATAACGGATGCAAAATGGTCCTTCATCCCATCCTTCTTTGTTTTTCCAGCCAAACAAAAACCAAAGATGACCTTATCCATCCAACCAAACACCAAACTAGACCATCTCATCCCTTTCATCCCAAAACCAAAACACATCTGGTAGTTCCACGCTCAAATTAAAAGTGTTGCAAGCAAAGGGGGGGAACTTTCCTCCACTGCACCCGAATTTTTAGGTGCACCAATTCTAGCTACAAATTAACAAAAAGAACCATCGTAATTTAAGTACAAGCCAAGTATAAATTCGGCATAAGTTGATATTAACTAAGTTGTGGGACAGATTTGTTTTCACCTGAGTCTTGTTCCCTTGATCCCTTGCATGCATCCTTGCTGTTCATAGGAAGAATAATAAAGTGAAAGAAAAGGAAAACAAAAAAAAATGCGTGTGGGACAGAGAAGATTTTCCCGGCGACAACGTAGCAAAGCTGTAAATTACAAGCAGAAGTCGCGTGTAAAGAGTAAGCCTAGGCATAGGGTTTATTGCACTATTACCGTCGGCTAAACCAAAAGAAATTAAAGAAAGATATTTCTTGGAAGAGCTTAACTGGCGCCAGTAGTTAGCTAGTGACCAAGTCAAAACAAAAAGTGCATGAAATTGTAGAGTAGTACTAGAGGAGGATCGGAACAAAGAGAGTGACGGAAACTGAACCGGATCAGATGAATGAACGAGCTCTTGACGCGGTCGTTGCTCCTGTTGCTGATGACGCCGGCTCTCCGGGTGCGTCCCAAGGTCGCGAAAGGGCGTGACCCTAAACCCTTTCAAAGTAGAGTAGTACTAGATCGAAAGAATCGTCGTGGACTCGTGCGTGTGGATCCATCCAATCCAATCCAATCCAATGCAACGTAGCAAGACGCCAACACACACGCCACACGCGTGTCTAATTACTATTCTGCTCTTCCGATCCCTCCACACTGTCAAGGATGTAAACGACGGCCATGACCATGAGCCGTCCTTGTCTCCGTGAGCTAAAAACTTAAGGTGCTGTTGTATATGGAGTAGCTCGCTGCCGTTCAAGTGAGCGCGAGCAGTCTACGGATGGAGCAACAAACGGCAGCTTACACCACCTTTTTAACAGCCCAACCAAAAGCCCTGACGTCTAGCGTCCGCGGTCCATGGTCCCAGGTCGGTGCCTACTGCCCACATATTTTTAAAAAATATCCAAAAATTCATAAAATATTTTTTTCCAAAATACCCACATATTTTTATATAGGAAAATAATTCAATTAAAAATCCTAGAATTATCCTATCAAAAAAATCATTAAAAATCCTAGAATTATCCTATCAAAAAAATCCAAGAATTATTGCATGTATGAGTAAGGATCTACATGTTCTAGGTTCTTATCAAAATTGGCGAAGACAATAAAAGAATCGAAGAAACTAATGATAGCAATATATGAATGGCATATATACTTCGTAGGTCAAATGCTCGGGAGCATTTCGGGTCCGTTTGGTAGGGATCCAGATTCTAGGAGAAACGTTTCAGATCCTGATTCTCTGGAGAAACGTTTCTCTGAGAAACAGAATCACTTGTTGGAACCGTTTGGCTGGCTGGCTGGATTCAGATTCTGAATAGAGGTGAATATGGTGGAATAAACCAAAGTGCCCTTCATATACGATGAAGTGAAACGAATACAATGAATCAAAGAAATGTAAGGTATCCTTGTCATGTTTAATTAAAAAGGAAAAAGAAAAGAAAAGAAAAAAAATAGAAATAGAATAATGCACGCACACACCATCCATCAGCCATGGCTTGGACTCCCAAAACTCTAGCCGACCCAACCTTATCCTCTTCCCTGCCCTATCTCTCGTTCTTCCCCGGGCATGAGCTCTCTCCCTCGGTCCTCATCAAAGTCGACGCCGGCTCCCTCCACATCCTCCTCCCCTGCATTGGCCCCTGCTCCTCCCTAAGCC
>JAHUYU010002522.1:0-20854 GCA_030439765.1 Tripidium arundinaceum | reverse complement strand
TATTTGAACCGATGCTGAACTAAAGGTATATGAAACATTGAAAATAGTGAAACTGTAAGACATTGACAGCAACTGAAACTGTAAGTGATGGAGGTAGACAAATATATTTGGTTTACACCAGCTATTGATGAGTTAGTGGATGAATACAAAATTCCGCAGCCTTGAAAAGAAAACAAGTTTTACAGATTCCAGTTCACTTTTCTCCACAGCTATGATCGATCAATGCCAAATTTCTATCAGTGAGAAGTATATTTACGTGTTAACATGGCAACCCTGAGCCCAGCAACTGCATAATACTATGACTGCTCTGGAAAGTTTCTTTGGGTAATGAGAAATCTTGGGGTCTAATGGTAACTATCAGCCTAGAGGCAAGCTAGTGGCTAAAAAGAAACCAGACAGCCAAATTCTTGCATACAGATAATAATTAATAAATATGTTCGAGATTGTGCTAGTCACAATTCCTCCATATTCAAGCAACTCAGCGAATGATGCAAAGAAGTTGGTATTGTCCTTTTACGATGATTGTCTGAGATATATCAGCCTCTTAAAGATGATCTTAAATTATATAGTTGATTTTTCGAAATTCAATTGTCATGAAGTTAACAGTGATTTTCCTGTTAAACTATAAAACCAATGTTTTCAGTGGCAATTATAAAGAAGCAAACATATTGAGACCACCAGGTAGGACGAAATGATACTTTTGTCAGCACTGATGGCTACTGGTGACATATTGTGATTGTCTTGTCATTTTCGTATGAATTTTTCAAATGCGAGTTTGAATTCCAACTTTTGCATGTGGGTACATATTTGTATGCACTATGGATGTGCCAAGTTTCAAAATTTTTTGAACAACCAAAATACATTTTTTGAATTGGTTTCCATGTTTCCACCTAGTAGGTGGTTTCCACCGCAGTTCACCCTCCAAGAAAATGCTAGTTATGTGAGAAAGAAATTCACCTATTAAGAAAAACTACTTACTCATCTAAAATGACCCTAAAGCTAGCTGAAGTTAAATAAACAAAATCATGAAGAATTCAGTAAGTATATCATACATTTGGAGAATTTCGACGTGTGGTGGCGGTAACCAATTTTATTCCATGAGAGTTATCATACACTGGTGGTTTCCACTCTGCAAGCACTGAACCCAAAAAAATAAAGATTTATCAGAAACTAACAGAACAGCATTCATTGCACCTCTCGATACAAATTAAATTGGATGTAACAGTGACATGAATTAGTTTCCTTTCCTCAAGATGTATTGCCAGTATAGCAATAGCTATACCATAGTCAAGTGTTACCAGCTTGTGCATTACAGGTTGGTCAATGAACATGTGATGTTATGCGTTGACTTTAGAACACTTATAGAACACCACTGGTGCTTAAACTCTTCCATTCCATGGCCTATTGTGTGTCTTTGTGCTCAAATAAAATTCATGGTGGTAAGAAAATGCTTTGTGTGCGTTCAAAGGTGGACTCATGATGCCAAAGAGAAGAAGGTGCTACCTTACTACTTGATGTTGTGCACTAATAGTCTAGTAGCATCACTTATTATTGTATTACATGCTATAAGAATTGGCAATATTAATGTCTGATTTGCTTCTGAATTTTTAGTTAACTTAAATATTAATATGTTTATATGGCGTCGCCTAGGCGGTCGCCTTATTCGCGTAGGCGTCCGGAAGGGGGTCACTTGCCTCGCCTCGCCTTTAAAACATTGGAAAGTGCACATGGATGCAAAAAGAGAAAAAGGTGGGTGGAAAGATGAATACCAATCAAGGCGCACCCATAAAGATTGAAAGCTGGACTCATTCCAGATGTCACCTTCACTTGATAAATCACAGCCAATGAATTGAATGAGCGAGCAGGTAGCATGAAGGTGATAGATAAAATACTATCAAAATGACATTGTGATGAATCTCAATCTATATTTTACCTTTTTCCACGGGTGAGCGTGAGCCTTATATGAGCATTATCAAACATTCCATTTGCAATCAGAGTCTTAAAGATGGCATCCTTAATCTGCACCAAAGCATGTGCGAAATGACAGCTCAGTTAAGAGATCAATCTAGTTAGGGGGCCACACCTCCTTGACAAACATAAAAGGAATGGTCAAATAGTGTTCCTTGAGATTAGAGAACATATGCAAATATTTCTTCACTATAATGCAACAAATCCAACTTCAGTTTTCAAGTTTATGAGGACCATTTGACAGTAAATAGATGACTAGGTAAAAACAAAAACATGACCATGTAGTGCAAGAAAGTCAACTCACCGGTGTAATTTCACCCATTGTTTTAAAGGCGAGGCGAGGCAAGTGACCCCCTTCCGGACGCCTACGCGAATAAGGCGACCGCCTAGGCGACGCCATATAAACATATTAATATTTAAGTTAACTAAAAATCAGAAGCAAATCAGACATTAATATTGCCAATTCTTATAGCATGTAATACAATAATAAGTGATGCTACTAGACTATTAGTGCACAACATCAAGTAGTAAGGTAGCACCTTCTTCTCTTTGGCATCATGAGTCCACCTTTGAACGCACACAAAGCATTTTCTTACCACCATGAATTTTATTTGAGCACAAAGACACACAATAGGCCATGGAATGGAAGAGTTTAAGCACCAGTGGTGTTCTATAAGTGTTCTAAAGTCAACGCATAACATCACATGTTCATGGACCAACCTGTAATGCACAAGCTGGTAACACTTGACTATGGTATAGCTATTGCTATACTGGCAATACATCTGAGGAAAGGAAACTAATTCATGTCACTGTTACATCCAATTTAATTTGTATCGAGAGGTGCAATGAATGCTGTTCTGTTAGTTTCTGATAAAATCTTTATTTTTTTGGGTTCAGTGCTTGCAGAGTGGAAACCACCAGTGTATGATAACTCTCATGGAATAAAATTGGTTACCGCCACCACACGTCGAAATTCTCCAAATGTATGATATACTTACTGAATTCTTCATGATTTTGTTTATTTAACTTCAGCTAGCTTTAGGGTCATTTTAGATGAGTAAGTAGTTTTTCTTAATAGGTGAATTTCTTTCTCACATAACTAGCATTTTCTTGGAGGGTGAACTGCGGTGGAACCACCTACTAGGTGGAAACATGGAAACCAATTCAAAAAATGTATTTTGGTTGTTCAAAAAATTTTGAAACTTGGCACATCCATAGTGCATACAAATATGTACCCACATGCAAAAGTTGGAATTCAAACTCGCATTTGAAAAATTCATACGAAAATGACAAGACAATCACAATATGTCACCAGTAGCCATCAGTGCTGACAAAAGTATCATTTCGTCCTACCTGGTGGTCTCAATATGTTTGCTTCTTTATAATTGCCACTGAAAACATTGGTTTTATAGTTTAACAGGAAAATCACTGTTAACTTCATGGACAATTGAATTCGAAAAATCAACTATATAATTTAAGATCATCTTTAAGAGGCTGATATATCTCAGACAATCATCGTAAAAGGACAATACCAACTTCTTTGCATCATTCGCTGAGTTGCTTGAATATGGAGGAATTGTGACTAGCACAATCTCGAACATATTTATTAATTATTATCTGTATGCAAGAATTTGGCTGTCTGGTTTCTTTTTAGCCACTAGCTTGCCTCTAGGCTGATAGTTACCATTAGACCCCAAGATTTCTCATTACCCAAAGAAACTTTCCAGAGCAGTCATAGTATTATGCAGTTGCTGGGCTCAGGGTTGCCATGTTAACACGTAAATATACTTCTCACTGATAGAAATTTGGCATTGATCGATCATAGCTGTGGAGAAAAGTGAACTGGAATCTGTAAAACTTGTTTTCTTTTCAAGGCTGCGGAATTTTGTATTCATCCACTAACTCATCAATAGCTGGTGTAAACCAAATATATTTGTCTACCTCCATCACTTACAGTTTCAGTTGCTGTCAATGTCTTACAGTTTCACTATTTTCAATGTTTCATATACCTTTAGTTCAGCATCGGTTCAAATACTCTGAAATACGTTGTTCTACTACTTTCTGTTTTTTTAATTGTCAATTAAACTTGACCATGGTTATTCTCCTTGTTTCAGAGCATAGACTCCAAGATACATCACAACAATCTTATCAACAATATTCTGGCAAAGGTTCACTTTCCTTTTGATTTGAAGCTCTTAATTAGCTCTTAGTAGTTAGTATATACCGCAAATGTAATGGAGTTTTTGTCTTTTGATATCCTTTTTTTTTAATATATTTGGACTCAATTTTCCATCCTCTTATGCAGATAGAAGGTAATCTTGCCCAGGCTGAGGATGCCATTATGCTAGACAAGGATGGCTTTGTATCGGAAACAAATGCAACAAACATTGTAAGCATACAAACCTTTGGCAAATCAACTAATGGACACTTGGCACATGACTGCTCTAAAACCGCCATTGTGTTAACTGCAGTTTATGGTTAAAAAGGGAACTGTATTGACACCTCATGCTGACTATTGCCTTCCAGGCATTACGCGAGCAACTGTGAGTATAATCATATTCCAGTTGGAACAACTGGGGCCAATCTATACAAGTGCCTCCTTTCCATTCTGAACAAGTATTTTTGAGATATATTCTGTTCTATTTGTGCACCAGTACTTTTCTGAGGCTCAAGTTGTTTCACAATATTTGAATTATGTTGCACATTTATAATTTTATATACTATTAAGATATGTAGTGGAAAAATATAGGTTCTAAAATAGTAGGAATGGTTCTATCTGTTTTCATTTTGATGGAGGGACTTTGGTACGGATTAAGGAAGTAAGGTTCGGTTCCTTTTATTCATTATTTTTCTGTATACATTCAAATTATTGGATTAGGGTCATGTTCGAACTATCTTCATCAGGAGAAAGTGAAAAATATTTGAACTGTAGAAGCAGAAATTCTCCACAATTTGGTAGCCTTGCTATCTTTTTGCCAGTGTCCTGCCTAGTTAAATAAGTTTGCCCGTTCAATACTTGTAGAACTCTGTTATATTACTGTATGCTTAATGTAGTGTTTCTGGATTCTGGTTGTGTATGCTTACTGTATAGTGCTGCATATATGTGGAAATGTGCGGAATTGGTGCTAATAATGAAAAGTTGTGGTTTACTGAGTCTTTCTAACATTTCTCAAATGAAAATAACAGGTCATGGATCTTGTGGTGAAAGAAAACTTTGTGTTACAGGAACGACGCATTAGTCTGTCAGAATTTCATGCTGCAGATGAGGTATGGTGCTTTACTTGGAGGTATCAGTTATATGCTCTCTTTAACTGGGTAATCCTTCACTGTGTCTCTTAAAAGTTTACTTCCTGATGATACCAATATAGCACGACAATAAATTAATAATCTCCATTTATCTCTATTATTTAAAGGCACCATGTAATCTTGCAAACAATAAAAGGAATGGTCAAATAGTGTTCCTTGAGATTAGAGAACATATGCAAATATTTCTTCACTATAATGCAACAAATCCAACTTCAGTTTTCAAGTTTATGAGGACCATTTGACAGTAAATAGATGACTAGGTAAAAACAAAAACATGACCATGTAGTGCAAGAAAGTCAACTCACCGGTGTAATTTCACCCATTGTTCCGGTTGTCCATACCTGCATGTGAAAATCAGAGCTGTAAGAATAAACATTCATGTTATGGGCTTAACAATTCATGCATAATTCTAAACATCAAGTTTAAGTGCATGGCATCCTACATGGAAGCCTTTTGAAAGGAAAATTTTGATCAAGTGCGCTCTATCTTGTCATATTAGTTCATCAACAGAAGTAAACTTTTAAGAGACACAGTGAAGGATTACCCAGTTAAAGAGAGCATATAACTGATACCTCCAAGTAAAGCACCATACCTCATCTGCAGCATGAAATTCTGACAGACTAATGCGTCGTTCCTGTAACACAAAGTTTTCTTTCACCACAAGATCCATGACCTGTTATTTTCATTTGAGAAATGTTAGAAAGACTCAGTAAACCACAACTTTTCATTATTAGCACCAATTCCGCACATTTCCACATATATGCAGCACTATACAGTAAGCATACACAACCAGAATCCAGAAACACTACATTAAGCATACAGTAATATAACAGAGTTCTACAAGTATTGAACGGGCAAACTTATTTAACTAGGCAGGACACTGGCAAAAAGATAGCAAGGCTACCAAAATTGTGGAGAATTTCTGCTTCTACAGTTCAAATATTTTTCACTTTCTCCTGATGAAGATAGTTCGAACATGACCCTAATCCAATAATTTGAATGTATACAGAAAAATAATGAATAAAAGGAACCGAACCTTACTTCCTTAATCCGTACCAAAGTCCCTCCATCAAAATGAAAACAGATAGAACCATTCCTACTATTTTAGAACCTATATTTTTCCACTACATATCTTAATAGTATATAAAATTATAAATGTGCAACATAATTCAAATATGTGAAACAACTTGAGCCTCAGAAAAGTACTGGTGCACAAATAGAACAGAATATATCTCAAAAATACTTGTTCAGAATGGAAAGGAGGCACTTGTATAGATTGGCCCCAGTTGTTCCAACTGGAATATGATTATACTCACAGTTGCTCGCGTAATGCCTGGAAGGCAATAGTCAGCATGAGGTGTCAATACAGTTCCCTTTTTAACCATAAACTGCAGTTAACACAATGGCGGTTTTAGAGCAGTCATGTGCCAAGTGTCCATTAGTTGATTTGCCAAAGGTTTGTATGCTTACAATGTTTGTTGCATTTGTTTCCGATACAAAGCCATCCTTGTCTAGCATAATGGCATCCTCAGCCTGGGCAAGATTACCTTCTATCTGCATAAGAGGATGGAAAATTGAGTCCAAATATATTAAAAAAAAAGGATATCAAAAGACAAAAACTCCATTACATTTGCGGTATATACTAACTACTAAGAGCTAATTAAGAGCCTTCAAATCAAAAGGAAAGTGACCTTTGCCAGAATATTGTTGATAAGATTGTTGTGATGTATCTTGGAGTCTATGCTCTGAAACAAGGAGAATAACCATGGTCAAGTTTAATTGACAATTAAAAAACAGAAAGTAGTAGAACAACGTATTTCAGAGTATTTGAACCGATGCTGAACTAAAGGTATATGAAACATTGAAAATAGTGAAACTGTAAGACATTGACAGCAACTGAAACTGTAAGTGATGGAGGTAGACAAATATATTTGGTTTACACCAGCTATTGATGAGTTAGTGGATGAATACAAAATTCCGCAGCCTTGAAAAGAAAACAAGTTTTACAGATTCCAGTTCACTTTTCTCCACAGCTATGATCGATCAATGCCAAATTTCTATCAGTGAGAAGTATATTTACGTGTTAACATGGCAACCCTGAGCCCAGCACTGCATAATACTATGACTGCTCTGGAAAGTTTCTTTGGGTAATGAGAAATCTTGGGGTCTAATGGTAACTATCAGCCTAGAGGCAAGCTAGTGGCTAAAAAGAAACCAGACAGCCAAATTCTTGCATACAGATAATAATTAATAAATATGTTCGAGATTGTGCTAGTCACAATTCCTCCATATTCAAGCAACTCAGCGAATGATGCAAAGAAGTTGGTATTGTCCTTTTACGATGATTGTCTGAGATATATCAGCCTCTTAAAGATGATCTTAAATTATATAGTTGATTTTTCGAAATTCAATTGTCCATGAAGTTAACAGTGATTTTCCTGTTAAACTATAAAACCAATGTTTTCAGTGGCAATTATAAAGAAGCAAACATATTGAGACCACCAGGTAGGACGAAATGATACTTTTGTCAGCACTGATGGCTACTGGTGACATATTGTGATTGTCTTGTCATTTTCGTATGAATTTTTCAAATGCGAGTTTGAATTCCAACTTTTGCATGTGGGTACATATTTGTATGCACTATGGATGTGCCAAGTTTCAAAATTTTTTGAACAACCAAAATACATTTTTGAATTGGTTTCCATGTTTCCACCTAGTAGGTGGTTTCCACCGCAGTTCACCCTCCAAGAAAATGCTAGTTATGTGAGAAAGAAATTCACCTATTAAGAAAAACTACTTACTCATCTAAAATGACCCTAAAGCTAGCTGAAGTTAAATAAACAAAATCATGAAGAATTCAGTAAGTATATCATACATTTGGAGAATTTCGACGTGTGGTGGCGGTAACCAATTTTATTCCATGAGAGTTATCATACACTGGTGGTTTCCACTCTGCAAGCACTGAACCCAAAAAAATAAAGATTTTATCAGAAACTAACAGAACAGCATTCATTGCACCTCTCGATACAAATTAAATTGGATGTAACAGTGACATGAATTAGTTTCCTTTCCTCAAGATGTATTGCCAGTATAGCAATAGCTATACCATAGTCAAGTGTTACCAGCTTGTGCATTACAGGTTGGTCAATGAACATGTGATGTTATGCGTTGACTTTAGAACACTTATAGAACACCACTGGTGCTTAAACTCTTCCATTCCATGGCCTATTGTGTGTCTTTGTGCTCAAATAAAATTCATGGTGGTAAGAAAATGCTTTGTGTGCGTTCAAAGGTGGACTCATGATGCCAAAGAGAAGAAGGTGCTACCTTACTACTTGATGTTGTGCACTAATAGTCTAGTAGCATCACTTATTATTGTATTACATGCTATAAGAATTGGCAATATTAATGTCTGATTTGCTTCTGAATTTTTAGTTAACTTAAATATTAATATGTTTATATGGCGTCGCCTAGGCGGTCGCCTTATTCGCGTAGGCGTCCGGAAGGGGGTCACTTGCCTCGCCTCGCCTTTAAAACAATGGGTGAAATTACACCGGTGAGTTGACTTTCTTGCACTACATGGTCATGTTTTTGTTTTTACCTAGTCATCTATTTACTGTCAAATGGTCCTCATAAACTTGAAAACTGAAGTTGGATTTGTTGCATTATAGTGAAGAAATATTTGCATATGTTCTCTAATCTCAAGGAACACTATTTGACCATTCCTTTTATTGTTTGTCAAGGAGGTGTGGCCCCCTAACTAGATTGATCTCTTAACTGAGCTGTCATTTCGCACATGCTTTGGTGCAGATTAAGGATGCCATCTTTAAGACTCTGATTGCAAATGGAATGTTTGATAATGCTCATATAAGGCTCACGCTCACCCGTGGGAAAAAGGTAAAATATAGATTGAGATTCATCACAATGTCATTTTGATAGTATTTTATCTATCACCTTCATGCTACCTGCTCGCTCATTCAATTCATTGGCTGTGATTTATCAAGTGAAGGTGACATCTGGAATGAGTCCAGCTTTCAATCTTTATGGGTGCGCCTTGATTGGTATTCATCTTTCCACCCACCTTTTTCTCTTTTTGCATCCATGTGCACTTTCCAATGTTTTAAAGGCGAGGCGAGGCAAGTGACCCCCTTCCGGACGCCTACGCGAATAAGGCGACCGCCTAGGCGACGCCATATAAACATATTAATATTTAAGTTAACTAAAAATTCAGAAGCAAATCAGACATTAATATTGCCAATTCTTATAGCATGTAATACAATAATAAGTGATGCTACTAGACTATTAGTGCACAACATCAAGTAGTAAGGTAGCACCTTCTTCTCTTTGGCATCATGAGTCCACCTTTGAACGCACACAAAGCATTTTCTTACCACCATGAATTTTATTTGAGCACAAAGACACACAATAGGCCATGGAATGGAAGAGTTTAAGCACCAGTGGTGTTCTATAAGTGTTCTAAAGTCAACGCATAACATCACATGTTCATTGACCAACCTGTAATGCACAAGCTGGTAACACTTGACTATGGTATAGCTATTGCTATACTGGCAATACATCTTGAGGAAAGGAAACTAATTCATGTCACTGTTACATCCAATTTAATTTGTATCGAGAGGTGCAATGAATGCTGTTCTGTTAGTTTCTGATAAAATCTTTATTTTTTTGGGTTCAGTGCTTGCAGAGTGGAAACCACCAGTGTATGATAACTCTCATGGAATAAAATTGGTTACCGCCACCACACGTCGAAATTCTCCAAATGTATGATATACTTACTGAATTCTTCATGATTTTGTTTATTTAACTTCAGCTAGCTTTAGGGTCATTTTAGATGAGTAAGTAGTTTTTCTTAATAGGTGAATTTCTTTCTCACATAACTAGCATTTTCTTGGAGGGTGAACTGCGGTGGAAACCACCTACTAGGTGGAAACATGGAAACCAATTCAAAAAATGTATTTTGGTTGTTCAAAAAATTTTGAAACTTGGCACATCCATAGTGCATACAAATATGTACCCACATGCAAAAGTTGGAATTCAAACTCGCATTTGAAAAATTCATACGAAAATGACAAGACAATCACAATATGTCACCAGTAGCCATCAGTGCTGACAAAAGTATCATTTCGTCCTACCTGGTGGTCTCAATATGTTTGCTTCTTTATAATTGCCACTGAAAACATTGGTTTTATAGTTTAACAGGAAAATCACTGTTAACTTCATGGACAATTGAATTTCGAAAAATCAACTATATAATTTAAGATCATCTTTAAGAGGCTGATATATCTCAGACAATCATCGTAAAAGGACAATACCAACTTCTTTGCATCATTCGCTGAGTTGCTTGAATATGGAGGAATTGTGACTAGCACAATCTCGAACATATTTATTAATTATTATCTGTATGCAAGAATTTGGCTGTCTGGTTTCTTTTTAGCCACTAGCTTGCCTCTAGGCTGATAGTTACCATTAGACCCCAAGATTTCTCATTACCCAAAGAAACTTTCCAGAGCAGTCATAGTATTATGCAGTTGCTGGGCTCAGGGTTGCCATGTTAACACGTAAATATACTTCTCACTGATAGAAATTTGGCATTGATCGATCATAGCTGTGGAGAAAAGTGAACTGGAATCTGTAAAACTTGTTTTCTTTTCAAGGCTGCGGAATTTTGTATTCATCCACTAACTCATCAATAGCTGGTGTAAACCAAATATATTTGTCTACCTCCATCACTTACAGTTTCAGTTGCTGTCAATGTCTTACAGTTTCACTATTTTCAATGTTTCATATACCTTTAGTTCAGCATCGGTTCAAATACTCTGAAATACGTTGTTCTACTACTTTCTGTTTTTTTAATTGTCAATTAAACTTGACCATGGTTATTCTCCTTGTTTCAGAGCATAGACTCCAAGATACATCACAACAATCTTATCAACAATATTCTGGCAAAGGTTCACTTTCCTTTTGATTTGAAGCTCTTAATTAGCTCTTAGTAGTTAGTATATACCGCAAATGTAATGGAGTTTTTGTCTTTTGATATCCTTTTTTTTTAATATATTTGGACTCAATTTTCCATCCTCTTATGCAGATAGAAGGTAATCTTGCCCAGGCTGAGGATGCCATTATGCTAGACAAGGATGGCTTTGTATCGGAAACAAATGCAACAAACATTGTAAGCATACAAACCTTTGGCAAATCAACTAATGGACACTTGGCACATGACTGCTCTAAAACCGCCATTGTGTTAACTGCAGTTTATGGTTAAAAAGGGAACTGTATTGACACCTCATGCTGACTATTGCCTTCCAGGCATTACGCGAGCAACTGTGAGTATAATCATATTCCAGTTGGAACAACTGGGGCCAATCTATACAAGTGCCTCCTTTCCATTCTGAACAAGTATTTTTGAGATATATTCTGTTCTATTTGTGCACCAGTACTTTTCTGAGGCTCAAGTTGTTTCACAATATTTGAATTATGTTGCACATTTATAATTTTATATACTATTAAGATATGTAGTGGAAAAATATAGGTTCTAAAATAGTAGGAATGGTTCTATCTGTTTTCATTTTGATGGAGGGACTTTGGTACGGATTAAGGAAGTAAGGTTCGGTTCCTTTTATTCATTATTTTTCTGTATACATTCAAATTATTGGATTAGGGTCATGTTCGAACTATCTTCATCAGGAGAAAGTGAAAAATATTTGAACTGTAGAAGCAGAAATTCTCCACAATTTTGGTAGCCTTGCTATCTTTTTGCCAGTGTCCTGCCTAGTTAAATAAGTTTGCCCGTTCAATACTTGTAGAACTCTGTTATATTACTGTATGCTTAATGTAGTGTTTCTGGATTCTGGTTGTGTATGCTTACTGTATAGTGCTGCATATATGTGGAAATGTGCGGAATTGGTGCTAATAATGAAAAGTTGTGGTTTACTGAGTCTTTCTAACATTTCTCAAATGAAAATAACAGGTCATGGATCTTGTGGTGAAAGAAAACTTTGTGTTACAGGAACGACGCATTAGTCTGTCAGAATTTCATGCTGCAGATGAGGTATGGTGCTTTACTTGGAGGTATCAGTTATATGCTCTCTTTAACTGGGTAATCCTTCACTGTGTCTCTTAAAAGTTTACTTCCTGTTGATGAACTAATATGACAAGATAGAGCGCACTTGATCAAAATTTTCCTTTCAAAAGGCTTCCATGTAGGATGCCATGCACTTAAACTTGATGTTTAGAATTATGCATGAATTGTTAAGCCCATAACATGAATGTTTATTCTTACAGCTCTGATTTTCACATGCAGGTATGGACAACCGGAACAATGGGTGAAATTACACCGGTGAGTTGACTTTCTTGCACTACATGGTCATGTTTTTGTTTTTACCTAGTCATCTATTTACTGTCAAATGGTCCTCATAAACTTGAAAACTGAAGTTGGATTTGTTGCATTATAGTGAAGAAATATTTGCATATGTTCTCTAATCTCAAGGAACACTATTTGACCATTCCTTTTATTGTTTGTCAAGGAGGTGTGGCCCCCTAACTAGATTGATCTCTTTTCTTTTGCATATGACTTCGTTGTAGAGTGCTCCAGTTTTCCAGCAATTCACCTTTTTCTGTTTTCTGCTCCGAGTTTATATTGAATAGGAAAGTACTGAGAAGTGTCAGTTGCTACTGTTGGTGCACCCAATAGTTGTCTTATTATTGCTGATACATTCTGTGCTTTACAACAGGTTGTAATGATTGATGGGCGTGAAATCGGCGATGGGGAAATTGGTCCAGTCACTAGACAAATCCAGAACGCATACAAAGTCCTGACAGCAGGGCAAGGAGTACCGATACCGAGGATTGCTGAGGTGTAATTGTCGAAGAGGCATCCCTTGTCTAGTTAGGATCAGTCCCCCAAGGAGCCCGATGATACCAATATAGCACGACAATAAATTAATAATCTCCATTTATCTCTATTATTTAAAGGCACCATGTAATCTTGCAAACAGGATACTGTGTATACCGCTGGAGATTATAAACGCAATAAGTCATTGCAGTGGTATGCGCTTGTATGAGTCTAAGTTGCCTAGTACTCTAATCCCCGTGCTTATTGCTGATCCAATTTGCCATCATGTTCCATGCCCACGCATACGATTCCAGTGCTTTTTGTCGAATCTGATTTTTTTTTTCTGTGAAGCAAAGAGAATCTGTAGAAGTGAATTGTTCACCTCTCTTAATTTCCTTGCAGCATGCAATATATATCTTTACAGGAGAACACAGGCATTTTCATTGCTACGTGTGTTGGAACCAAATCTCCAAGGAGCTCAGTGCAGCATGGTAATAAGGCCCAAGGGTCATGATTCTTGCAGGTATGCTACAACCCAGCAATGAAGATGGCAGAAAGGAAAAGGTGAATTGCTGGAAAACTGGAGCACTCTACAACGAAGTCATATGCAAAAGAAAAGAGATCAATCTAGTTAGGGGGCCACACCTCCTTGACAAACAATAAAAGGAATGGTCAAATAGTGTTCCTTGAGATTAGAGAACATATGCAAATATTTCTTCACTATAATGCAACAAATCCAACTTCAGTTTTCAAGTTTATGAGGACCATTTGACAGTAAATAGATGACTAGGTAAAAACAAAAACATGACCATGTAGTGCAAGAAAGTCAACTCACCGGTGTAATTTCACCCATTGTTCCGGTTGTCCATACCTGCATGTGAAAATCAGAGCTGTAAGAATAAACATTCATGTTATGGGCTTAACAATTCATGCATAATTCTAAACATCAAGTTTAAGTGCATGGCATCCTACATGGAAGCCTTTTGAAAGGAAAATTTTGATCAAGTGCGCTCTATCTTGTCATATTAGTTCATCAACAGGAAGTAAACTTTTAAGAGACACAGTGAAGGATTACCCAGTTAAAGAGAGCATATAACTGATACCTCCAAGTAAAGCACCATACCTCATCTGCAGCATGAAATTCTGACAGACTAATGCGTCGTTCCTGTAACACAAAGTTTTCTTTCACCACAAGATCCATGACCTGTTATTTTCATTTGAGAAATGTTAGAAAGACTCAGTAAACCACAACTTTTCATTATTAGCACCAATTCCGCACATTTCCACATATATGCAGCACTATACAGTAAGCATACACAACCAGAATCCAGAAACACTACATTAAGCATACAGTAATATAACAGAGTTCTACAAGTATTGAACGGGCAAACTTATTTAACTAGGCAGGACACTGGCAAAAAGATAGCAAGGCTACCAAAATTGTGGAGAATTTCTGCTTCTACAGTTCAAATATTTTTCACTTTCTCCTGATGAAGATAGTTCGAACATGACCCTAATCCAATAATTTGAATGTATACAGAAAAATAATGAATAAAAGGAACCGAACCTTACTTCCTTAATCCGTACCAAAGTCCCTCCATCAAAATGAAAACAGATAGAACCATTCCTACTATTTTAGAACCTATATTTTTCCACTACATATCTTAATAGTATATAAAATTATAAATGTGCAACATAATTCAAATATTGTGAAACAACTTGAGCCTCAGAAAAGTACTGGTGCACAAATAGAACAGAATATATCTCAAAAATACTTGTTCAGAATGGAAAGGAGGCACTTGTATAGATTGGCCCCAGTTGTTCCAACTGGAATATGATTATACTCACAGTTGTTCGCGTAATGCCTGGAAGGCAATAGTCAGCATGAGGTGTCAATACAGTTCCCTTTTTAACCATAAACTGCAGTTAACACAATGGCGGTTTTAGAGCAGTCATGTGCCAAGTGTCCATTAGTTGATTTGCCAAAGGTTTGTATGCTTACAATGTTTGTTGCATTTGTTTCCGATACAAAGCCATCCTTGTCTAGCATAATGGCATCCTCAGCCTGGGCAAGATTACCTTCTATCTGCATAAGAGGATGGAAAATTGAGTCCAAATATATTAAAAAAAAAGGATATCAAAAGACAAAAACTCCATTACATTTGCGGTATATACTAACTACTAAGAGCTAATTAAGAGCTTCAAATCAAAAGGAAAGTGAACCTTTGCCAGAATATTGTTGATAAGATTGTTGTGATGTATCTTGGAGTCTATGCTCTGAAACAAGGAGAATAACCATGGTCAAGTTTAATTGACAATTAAAAAAACAGAAAGTAGTAGAACAACGTATTTCAGAGTATTTGAACCGATGCTGAACTAAAGGTATATGAAACATTGAAAATAGTGAAACTGTAAGACATTGACAGCAACTGAAACTGTAAGTGATGGAGGTAGACAAATATATTTGGTTTACACCAGCTATTGATGAGTTAGTGGATGAATACAAAATTCCGCAGCCTTGAAAAGAAAACAAGTTTTACAGATTCCAGTTCACTTTTCTCCACAGCTATGATCGATCAATGCCAAATTTCTATCAGTGAGAAGTATATTTACGTGTTAACATGGCAACCCTGAGCCCAGCAACTGCATAATACTATGACTGCTCTGGAAAGTTTCTTTGGGTAATGAGAAATCTTGGGGTCTAATGGTAACTATCAGCCTAGAGGCAAGCTAGTGGCTAAAAAGAAACCAGACAGCCAAATTCTTGCATACAGATAATAATTAATAAATATGTTCGAGATTGTGCTAGTCACAATTCCTCCATATTCAAGCAACTCAGCGAATGATGCAAAGAAGTTGGTATTGTCCTTTTACGATGATTGTCTGAGATATATCAGCCTCTTAAAGATGATCTTAAATTATATAGTTGATTTTTCGAAATTCAATTGTCCATGAAGTTAACAGTGATTTTCCTGTTAAACTATAAAACCAATGTTTTCAGTGGCAATTATAAAGAAGCAAACATATTGAGACCACCAGGTAGGACGAAATGATACTTTTGTCAGCACTGATGGCTACTGGTGACATATTGTGATTGTCTTGTCATTTTCGTATGAATTTTTCAAATGCGAGTTTGAATTCCAACTTTTGCATGTGGGTACATATTTGTATGCACTATGGATGTGCCAAGTTTCAAAATTTTTTGAACAACCAAAATACATTTTTTGAATTGGTTTCCATGTTTCCACCTAGTAGGTGGTTTCCACCGCAGTTCACCCTCCAAGAAAATGCTAGTTATGTGAGAAAGAAATTCACCTATTAAGAAAAACTACTTACTCATCTAAAATGACCCTAAAGCTAGCTGAAGTTAAATAAACAAAATCATGAAGAATTCAGTAAGTATATCATACATTTGGAGAATTTCGACGTGTGGTGGCGGTAACCAATTTTATTCCATGAGAGTTATCATACACTGGTGGTTTCCACTCTGCAAGCACTGAACCCAAAAAAATAAAGATTTTATCAGAAACTAACAGAACAGCATTCATTGCACCTCTCGATACAAATTAAATTGGATGTAACAGTGACATGAATTAGTTTCCTTTCCTCAAGATGTATTGCCAGTATAGCAATAGCTATACCATAGTCAAGTGTTACCAGCTTGTGCATTACAGGTTGGTCAATGAACATGTGATGTTATGCGTTGACTTTAGAACACTTATAGAACACCACTGGTGCTTAAACTCTTCCATTCCATGGCCTATTGTGTGTCTTTGTGCTCAAATAAAATTCATGGTGGTAAGAAAATGCTTTGTGTGCGTTCAAAGGTGGACTCATGATGCCAAAGAGAAGAAGGTGCTACCTTACTACTTGATGTTGTGCACTAATAGTCTAGTAGCATCACTTATTATTGTATTACATGCTATAAGAATTGGCAATATTAATGTCTGATTTGCTTCTGAATTTTTAGTTAACTTAAATATTAATATGTTTATATGGCGTCGCCTAGGCGGTCGCCTTATTCGCGTAGGCGTCCGGAAGGGGGTCACTTGCCTCGCCTCGCCTTTAAAACATTGGAAAGTGCACATGGATGCAAAAAGAGAAAAAGGTGGGTGGAAAGATGAATACCAATCAAGGCGCACCCATAAAGATTGAAAGCTGGACTCATTCCAGATGTCACCTTCACTTGATAAATCACAGCCAATGAATTGAATGAGCGAGCAGGTAGCATGAAGGTGATAGATAAAATACTATCAAAATGACATTGTGATGAATCTCAATCTATATTTTACCTTTTTCCCACGGGTGAGCGTGAGCCTTATATGAGCATTATCAAACATTCCATTTGCAATCAGAGTCTTAAAGATGGCATCCTTAATCTGCACCAAAGCATGTGCGAAATGACAGCTCAGTTAAGAAAAAGTTCAAATTGGTTTCCAGCGATCCTCTCTAAATGAGAATTCAGATTTTAGAGAACCACAAGCACCTACGTTGCAATACAATCTACAGTGAAATCATGAAGCTCGTTTGCTAAGGTTAGCTTACCCAATCACGAGTAGGCACATTTCTGAAGGCCATAGCTTTTGCAGAATCAAACAATCTAGACAAGAAAAAAAGAGAACATCAGCTGTTAGATAAACCATAAACAGAAAATGGGATGCAGACAGAATACTGAACTAGCTACTGCACCTGTCCAAATGTTCATCTAGTTTGAATACTTTTCCATCATATATACGTAAACCTTCCCAAACAGCATCTCCTCCTTGTACAACTGAATCAAACACTGAAACCTTTACAAGAAAGATTATTAGAGAAAGAATGTAGAGAGTTTACTATGTTCTGATAATGTTGGCATGCCACAAGGTAGTGGCATATACCTTTGCACTGTCACGGGGCAAAAGTTCATCTCCAACCCAAACAAGAATGTTTTTATTTGCAGGGACAGGCAGAGGAGGGTCAGGTAATGGTGGTTGCCAGGGTCCTCTTGTCTTCCTTATTTGGCGCTTCAACATGTTGTAGAAAGGCAAGCTTTGCTCAAGCAGGTCATAAAATGCGAATGGGAAAGTCTGCAATCAAACAAGAAACTCCATGGTAAATAAGAACTGTGCCAGATGGTACAAAACAAGATTAAGTGAATTGCGATTTGATAAACTAAAATGGAAGTATGCTAAAACATTAGTAGTTTGCAAAGCGCTTATTTACTAGCAAATAGTTTTCTTACTGGTGCTTCAGTTTGTTTACAGTCCATCACAGCTTAATCATCGCCCTGAAGCATCAGGTGGTTAAATAGGATGCATAAATGTCCAGAAAATAATGGTCATGACTTAGGTATTAGCAATGGATTTTCAAGGAGAATATTGAAAAATCTGGTTGCTAGTCAATCAACACCATTTAAGTGTATTTCAGAATTACCAGCAGCATTGTGATAAACAGCTAAGGTTTTCTGTGGAACACATGGCAATGTGACATGTCAGTTCAAGATGGGTGAAAATGTGTCTTGAGGGGAAAATAAACAGAGAATGAGAGACCAAGAATTTCAGTATGTACTAATCACAGGAGCGCCAAATAAGGAAGACAAGAGGACCCTGGCAACCACCATTACCTGACCCTCCTCTGCCTGTCCCTGCAAATAAAAACATTCTTGTTTGGGTTGGAGATGAACTTTTGCCCCGTGACAGTGCAAAGGTATATGCCACTACCTTGTGGCATGCCAACATTATCAGAACATAGTAAACTCTCTACATTCTTTCTCTAATAATCTTTCTTGTAAAGGTTTCAGTGTTTGATTCAGTTGTACAAGGAGGAGATGCTGTTTGGGAAGGTTTACGTATATATGATGGAAAAGTATTCAAACTAGATGAACATTTGGACAGGTGCAGTAGCTAGTTCAGTATTCTGTCTGCATCCCATTTTCTGTTTATGGTTTATCTAACAGCTGATGTTCTCTTTTTTTCTTGTCTAGATTGTTTGATTCTGCAAAAGCTATGGCCTTCAGAAATGTGCCTACTCGTGATTGGGTAAGCTAACCTTAGCAAACGAGCTTCATGATTTCACTGTAGATTGTATTGCAACGTAGGTGCTTGTGGTTCTCTAAAATCTGAATTCTCATTTAGAGAGGATCGCTGGAAACCAATTTGAACTTTTTCTTAACTGAGCTGTCATTTCGCACATGCTTTGGTGCAGATTAAGGATGCCATCTTTAAGACTCTGATTGCAAATGGAATGTTTGATAATGCTCATATAAGGCTCACGCTCACCCGTGGGAAAAAGGTAAAATATAGATTGAGATTCATCACAATGTCATTTTGATAGTATTTTATCTATCACC
The DNA here is from genome assembly GCA_030439765.1 of Tripidium arundinaceum. Lineage (NCBI taxonomy): Eukaryota > Viridiplantae > Streptophyta > Magnoliopsida > Poales > Poaceae > Tripidium > Tripidium arundinaceum. The sequence goes on along the minus strand of JAHUYU010002522.1, from coordinate 1,403 downwards.
TTCATGCTACCTGCTCGCTCATTCAATTCATTGGCTGTGATTTATCAAGTGAAGGTGACATCTGGAATGAGTCCAGCTTTCAATCTTTATGGGTGCGCCTTGATTGGTATTCATCTTTCCACCCACCTTTTTCTCTTTTTGCATCCATGTGCACTTTCCAATGTTTTAAAGGCGAGGCGAGGCAAGTGACCCCCTTCCGGACGCCTACGCGAATAAGGCGACCGCCTAGGCGACGCCATATAAACATATTAATATTTAAGTTAACTAAAAATTCAGAAGCAAATCAGACATTAATATTGCCAATTCTTATAGCATGTAATACAATAATAAGTGATGCTACTAGACTATTAGTGCACAACATCAAGTAGTAAGGTAGCACCTTCTTCTCTTTGGCATCATGAGTCCACCTTTGAACGCACACAAAGCATTTTCTTACCACCATGAATTTTATTTGAGCACAAAGACACACAATAGGCCATGGAATGGAAGAGTTTAAGCACCAGTGGTGTTCTATAAGTGTTCTAAAGTCAACGCATAACATCACATGTTCATTGACCAACCTGTAATGCACAAGCTGGTAACACTTGACTATGGTATAGCTATTGCTATACTGGCAATACATCTTGAGGAAAGGAAACTAATTCATGTCACTGTTACATCCAATTTAATTTGTATCGAGAGGTGCAATGAATGCTGTTCTGTTAGTTTCTGATAAAATCTTTATTTTTTTGGGTTCAGTGCTTGCAGAGTGGAAACCACCAGTGTATGATAACTCTCATGGAATAAAATTGGTTACCGCCACCACACGTCGAAATTCTCCAAATGTATGATATACTTACTGAATTCTTCATGATTTTGTTTATTTAACTTCAGCTAGCTTTAGGGTCATTTTAGATGAGTAAGTAGTTTTTCTTAATAGGTGAATTTCTTTCTCACATAACTAGCATTTTCTTGGAGGGTGAACTGCGGTGGAAACCACCTACTAGGTGGAAACATGGAAACCAATTCAAAAAATGTATTTTGGTTGTTCAAAAAATTTTGAAACTTGGCACATCCATAGTGCATACAAATATGTACCCACATGCAAAAGTTGGAATTCAAACTCGCATTTGAAAAATTCATACGAAAATGACAAGACAATCACAATATGTCACCAGTAGCCATCAGTGCTGACAAAAGTATCATTTCGTCCTACCTGGTGGTCTCAATATGTTTGCTTCTTTATAATTGCCACTGAAAACATTGGTTTTATAGTTTAACAGGAAAATCACTGTTAACTTCATGGACAATTGAATTTCGAAAAATCAACTATATAATTTAAGATCATCTTTAAGAGGCTGATATATCTCAGACAATCATCGTAAAAGGACAATACCAACTTCTTTGCATCATTCGCTGAGTTG
>JAHUYU010003564.1:0-20159 GCA_030439765.1 Tripidium arundinaceum | reverse complement strand
TGATCATTGAATATGTGATTCATCGATGAATATGTTCCAGATTGACGTACATGTAAATATGCGAATGTGATTGATATGCATATGAATATTATTGCTATCTTGTCAAATTTGAACTAAGGAAGTTGAGTGAAGTTTAGGGAGCTGTAGACAAGATGACGGGACTCGGTCTGGGCCGGCCTGTTGGCCATGATGTTCTTATTATCGGACCAACCTGACACAAAAACAGGCCCAGTGTACCGTGCCTAAGGCGACTCTCAGGCCCGTATACGTAGGGCCACTTTGGCACAGCCCGGTGGCACAATGTGCCGTGTCCGGTCTCGGCCCATGAGCACTAGAAAAGGTCTGTAGCGTGTACGTGAGCATTTCAGCCTAATTGACTTGTCTAGGCAGTCCAAGTCTCCATAGGAAAAGGGGGAGGCCGCGATCTGAAGGGTATCACATTCTTCGCATTACGTAAAGTCGATCTACAGGCGGCATCATTCGTCTGATAAATATCGCAGGCGCAATTCGGTTAGACATGGTCCAGGTGTGCAAAGGGCCAAGCAATACACTTTTTGATACATATGCGTGCGTGCGTGATCTTCACATACATTAATTTGTAGAAATTTATCACATGAAACAGGCAGAATCAATATATGTTCGCACAGCACGAATGAAAAAGAAAAATTCGCATCGCAGACCGTTTGCTTTTCTTCAGATGCTCGCACATTTTTAATACTATTATATTACTGAAGTTTGCCAGCCAGACCGAAAGGCATGGGTCATCGAGGTTCACGTTTTTGTGATACGTACAAAAAGCTATAAATGTGGCCACCCCAGTCAAGCAATCAGCATGCATGTTGCAGGCATATAGCTAGCGGCAGCGATCCACCAGAAATTAGGCCAGCTGAACCTGGAATAACTAAATTCCTCTTGTCCAAAGCTTTTTGCAAAGATTCGACCGCCTCTTCCGATATTCCACTTCCTCACCGGTTATAAAATGCACATCTTTCCACAGCGCCCCTGGCTCACAACTCACAACCAAGACAAACAGAAAAATATAATCCAGCTGCTTCCAAATATATATCTTCTATACTATTTCTCCTGGATTATTACTACTGTGACAATAATGTCCAAGATAGGCAGCGTCGTGTCCGGCCTCGTCAGGTAATTCCATCAGTCCTTCACTGTTCTTTTTTTTCCGAGACCAAGGACAGACGGAAACTCATGTACACGAGTAGTCTACACTCACCATACATGCACATTCTACTCCTGTGAAAACCTCCGAAGAGCTGAGGTGTACTACTTGCTACTATTATTAGTTTTTTTTTTGCTTTGGCGAATTAGCATCATACTTTGTTCATTAATAACACGCGTGTTGAGCGAGTGTACATAACATGTGCATTTGACATTTTGACGTGCGTGCGTGCGTGCATAGCCGGCGGAGCTACGGCGTCTACGCGAGGGCGGTGAATGTTCAAGCCTCTGCTGCTGGTGCAGTGGCGACAGCGAAAACGGACGTCGCGGCAGCGGATGCGTTGACGGCGACGAAGAAGCAGGACAAGTTCTGGATGAGAGACCCCAAGACGGGCTGCTGGATCCCGGAGAACCGGTTCGAAGAGGTCGACGTCGTCGACCTCCGCAACCGGATGATCCGCCACAAGTGAACTCAGAAAGCAGAACAAAAGGGCATGTAAGGGCGGCCTGCTGGAACCAATCGCCACACCACCATCAGCGTTACACATACACACGTACGTATATTGCATATAATGTATAAATAAGCAACTAAGGCAAATGACGACTACTCAACATAAATGCTTTGCCACGTGGATTATGCTGTAAAAGACGATGTATCTGTGTGTGTACTCCGTGTTTACTACACACTTCATAATAATTGAGTGAAAGACAAGGAGGATGGGAATTTTTTTTAGATAATGGAAGAACATCCGGCTTCATCCCCACAGGTGAGGAATCAGACCAAAATTATTACAGGACACAAAAGCTTAAAACGAAATAGTCTCAGACACCAAAGTCATTATGTGGTTCCTCAAAAGAGGTGTGATACTGACTAAAGATAATCTTGCTAAGAGAAACTGGCAGGGGAGTAAACTTTGTAGTTTCTGTTGTGGCCATGAAACAATTCAACATCTTTTCTTTGATTGTTTCTTGGCAAAGGCTCTTTGGCGGGGCTTATTTGTTGTTTTTGGTATTGTTCCACCTCTAAGTGTTGCGAACCTTTTTGAAAGTTGGTGTAAACAGTGAGAAAAATAAAATAAATTGTTTTTACTAACAGGGACAACAACCTTCTGCTGGTCTATTTGGTTGACAAGAAACGAGATAGCTTTTGACAATTGTAAACCTAAAAACTTTGTACAGGTCTTATTCCAATGAACTTCTTGACTCTGTCATTGGAGTCAATTGCAGCGTTGTGATGACAAGAAGGAACGCATCATCTTTGCTTGTCGCACATTGGAGTCCGTGGCAATGGCATTCTTCGCCTCACATGGGTGGCCTTATGTCTTTAGGCTTACAAACTAAGTGTTTTGGTGTCTGAGACTATTTCGTTTTAAGCTTTTGTGTCCTGTAATAATTTTGGTCTGATTCCTCACCTGTGGGGATGAAGCCGGATGTTCTTCCATTATCTAAAAAAAATTCCCATCCTCCTTGTCTTTCACTCAATTATTATGAAGTGTGTAGTAAACACGGAGTACACACACAGATACATCGTCTTTTACAGCATAATCCACGTGGCAAAGCATTTATGTTGAGTAGTCGTCATTTGCCTTAGTTGCTTATTTATACATTATATGCAATATACGTACGTGTGTATGTGTAACGCTGATGGTGGTGTGGCGATTGGTTCCAGCAGGCCGCCCTTACATGCCCTTTTGTTCTGCTTTCTGAGTTCACTTGTGGCGGATCATCCGGTTGCGGAGGTCGACGACGTCGACCTCTTCGAACCGGTTCTCCGGGATCCAGCAGCCCGTCTTGGGGTCTCTCATCCAGAACTTGTCCTGCTTCTTCGTCGCCGTCAACGCATCCGCTGCCGCGACGTCCGTTTTCGCTGTCGCCACTGCACCAGCAGCAGAGGCTTGAACATTCACCGCCCTCGCGTAGACGCCGTAGCTCCGCCGGCTATGCACGCACGCACGCACGTCAAAATGTCAAATGCACATGTTATGTACACTCGCTCAACACGCGTGTTATTAATGAACAAAGTATGATGCTAATTCGCCAAAGCAAAAAAAAAACTAATAATAGTAGCAAGTAGTACACCTCAGCTCTTCGGAGGTTTTCACAGGAGTAGAATGTGCATGTATGGTGAGTGTAGACTACTCGTGTACATGAGTTTCCGTCTGTCCTTGGTCTCGGAAAAAAAAGAACAGTGAAGGACTGATGGAATTACCTGACGAGGCCGGACACGACGCTGCCTATCTTGGACATTATTGTCACAGTAGTAATAATCCAGGAGAAATAGTATAGAAGATATATATTTGGAAGCAGCTGGATTATATTTTTCTGTTTGTCTTGGTTGTGAGTTGTGAGCCAGGGGCGCTGTGGAAAGATGTGCATTTTATAACCGGTGAGGAAGTGGAATATCGGAAGAGGCGGTCGAATCTTTGCAAAAAGCTTTGGACAAGAGGAATTTAGTTATTCCAGGTTCAGCTGGCCTAATTTCTGGTGGATCGCTGCCGCTAGCTATATGCCTGCAACATGCATGCTGATTGCTTGACTGGGGTGGCCACATTTATAGCTTTTTGTACGTATCACAAAAACGTGAACCTCGATGACCCATGCCTTTCGGTCTGGCTGGCAAACTTCAGTAATATAATAGTATTAAAAATGTGCGAGCATCTGAAGAAAAGCAAACGGTCTGCGATGCGAATTTTTCTTTTTCATTCGTGCTGTGCGAACATATATTGATTCTGCCTGTTTCATGTGATAAATTTCTACAAATTAATGTATGTGAAGATCACGCACGCACGCATATGTATCAAAAAGTGTATTGCTTGGCCCTTTGCACACCTGGACCATGTCTAACCGAATTGCGCCTGCGATATTTATCAGACGAATGATGCCGCCTGTAGATCGACTTTACGTAATGCGAAGAATGTGATACCCTTCAGATCGCGGCCTCCCCCTTTTCCTATGGAGACTTGGACTGCCTAGACAAGTCAATTAGGCTGAAATGCTCACGTACACGCTACAGACCTTTTCTAGTGCTCATGGGCCGAGACCGGACACGGCACATTGTGCCACCGGGCTGTGCCAAAGTGGCCCTACGTATACGGGCCTGAGAGTCGCCTTAGGCACGGTACACTGGGCCTGTTTTTTGTGTCAGGTTGGTCCGATAATAAGAACATCATGGCCAACAGGCCGGCCCAGACCGAGTCCCGTCATCTTGTCTACAGCTCCCTAAACTTCACTCAACTTCCTTAGTTCAAATTTGACAAGATAGCAATAATATTCATATGCATATCAATCACATTCGCATATTTACATGTACGTCAATCTGGAACATATTCATCGATGAATCACATATTCAATGATCAATCACATAATCACATCATCAAATGTATATCAAACTCAACAGATCAAAAATAAAACGAAATACCAAATATTATTAAGCTGTGGTTGCCTCATTAAAAACCTTTCTAGATAAAAACTTATACCTTGTGAGAAAACCATAGAAAGGAAAAAAAAAGAGTACATCCCAACTCATCAAATTTGATAGTTCAATAGTTAAACTTAAAGACTCTTTTTTTTAACAAGTCAGCAGGGAATCTCCCTACCTATTTTTTTTCATTTTATATATAAAGAAAAAGAGGGTTACAAGTATTTACAAAACTGTACAAAAGGTACAAGGCAGCTAGGCCCAAAAAGAAGAAGAGCTAAGTACATTTCAAGAGAAATTCTCTCGCCACAAATTTAGGGGCCCTCCTCTACTAGGCTTGGATTTGGTACACACCAGACCAAGCTCCTCTTTGAAAAGATTTTTCCATACCGTGAGGTTGCAAGAGCCATTGTCAAAGATGATCTTAAAGAGTCTTACCAACCAATCTCAATGATCTCAATCTCTCACTCTCACTCTCACTCCCACAATCTCACTCTCAATTGATATCAGCATCATCATCTTCTTCTTCATCAAGCTAGAGGTTCTTGAATGATTTTCAACTTCATCTCTATCAAGTGTTGCATATACTTGGTTTACTTTGTTGCCACCCAATTCAGTTGGTAGTTGATCTGATTTAGAGCAAAAATTCTATGAATATTTCGTTACTAGTAAAACCGAGTTGAAATTGTCACATCTTACACCGGTTAGACAATAACATGAAACTGTTTCTAAATACATTAGAAGGTGTAGAGACACTAGAAACTGATGCTATAGTTTGACAATTTATGATAGAGATTTGGTTGATTTAGCTTATTCTAGCATGCTTGATCATCGCAAACAAAAACTAGAGGACAAAGAATTTCTAGATGTTAGTCAAGTTTTGTAGAAACCACTCGCTAGTGAAAGCCAAGTCAAAGAGTCTAGAAATTCACAAAAAATCAGTAGAGAAAAGCCTAGTCGTCCTGTTTACACACTTGGTTGTGAATGTTATAGTTCAGGTGATGAAAGCAAAGGTGTGTATGCCGCCGAATCTGTTTGGTCTTTCAAAGACAAACCCCACACTTGTCCTTCCTTCAAGCCGATTCATAGCAATCAACAAAGAGAATATTAAATTTACTTTTCAATGTGACCAAGTGTGATAGAATTTTTGATGAGCTATTGAACAATGACTCTGTTTGGAACAGCTTAAAAGTTAGATTCTAGGTGAAAATAATTGAGAATCCCACCCAAACTACTCGATTATTTCTAGATTGTCTAGGAATCGAGCGGTCAATACAATCAAAGTTTCAACTGGGACTGGCGTATGATTTTCTGTACCGCGGCCTCCCCCTCGTGTCTTCTCCATCGCGAGAGATTTCCCGCCTGTTGCCCCTCCGATCCGCTCACCGTCGCTAACAGAATATGGGTCTTCTTTGCAGAGCTTGCCAACAAGGCCGCGCTGCTTGTATACATGTGCCTTACTAAGCGCATATACTGTGGTCTGGCTTGGCGTCGACCTCAGCTCCGACTGACACATGGACCACGGCACCGAGATGCCTGGCAACTGATGAATAACAGATATTTTGGTTGGCAAATGGCAATTCACTGGAGAAGAAGAGGAGAGGAATTGAGACGCTGAGGTAAGAGCGGTGACTTTGGACTTTGTGGAGGCGTCTGGTGTCATGCCAACTTCACCGTCATTTACATCTCGCCGGTGCTTCGGCGCCAAATTTGTCAGCATTTGACGTTTGGTGGCAGCAGAAGCAGAACCCACCCACCGAAACACAAAAGGGCGATGCGGCCGTTTCAGCCGAGCCAACCCACCCGACTCTGGTGTCTGTTTCTGGCGGTGGAATTGGAAGTTTGGAATCCAGACATCCAGTCCAGTCCACCTCCTGCTCATTGCTAATGTTGCCCTTTTACTGGATGTGCAGTGTACCATTGCCCACGCCCTTGAGAAAACTAAGTACCCTAACTCTGACCTCTATTGGAAGAAGTTTGAGGACCACTACCACTTCTCTTGCCAGTTCACCACTGACTTGATTGCTATGAACCATGCTGACTTCATTATCACCAGTACCTTCCAAGAGATTGCTGGAAAGTAAGTGATTTATCATTTATATATACATTCAAGATTTGCGAATGAAGCAGTATTGCTCGTGCTGTAAAATTTGCATGATCTAATTAATGTCATTTTCTGGGTTTTCAGCAAGGACACCGTCGGTCAGTACGAGTCACACATGGCATTCACAATGCCTGGTCTGTACCGCGTTGTCCACGGTATCGATGTGTTTGACCCTAAGTTCAACATTGTGTCTCCTGGTGCGGACTTGTCCATCTACTTCCCATACACGGAGTCTCACAAGAGGCTGACCTCCCTCCACCCGGAGATTGAGGAGCTCCTGTACAGCCAAACCGACAACACCGAGCACAAGTGAGAATCGGCCAGATCATACCTTGCTCAAGCGTGCAGTACTGTGCGTGACACATTCGTTGCTGGTTGGTTATCTGACTGTATATATATCTGTAAATGCCTGTGCAGGTTTGTGCTGAACGACAGGAACAAGCCAATCATCTTCTCCATGGCTCGTCTCGACCGCGTCAAGAACTTGACTGGCCTGGTGGAGCTGTATGGCCGGAACAAGCGCCTGCAGGAGCTGGTGAACCTCGTGGTTGTCTGCGGTGACCACGGCAACCCTTCCAAGGACAAGGAGGAGCAGGCCGAGTTCAAGAAGATGTTTGACCTCATCGAGCAGTACAACCTGAACGGGCACATCCGCTGGATCTCCGCCCAGATGAACCGTGTCCGCAACGGCGAGCTGTACCGCTACATTTGCGACACCAAGGGCGCCTTCGTGCAGGTAATTAACCATTTGTCATCATCGCAGAAAGATTCATCATGTCTTGGTTGCGAATTCGTTCGTTTGTTCTGACCGTGCGTGGTGCCTGTTGTGTGTGCACAGCCTGCTTTCTACGAGGCGTTCGGGCTGACGGTGGTTGAGGCCATGACCTGCGGCCTGCCGACGTTCGCCACCGCCTACGGTGGTCCGGCTGAGATCATCGTGGACGGCGTGTCTGGCTTCCACATCGACCCTTACCAGGGCGACAAGGCGTCGGCCCTGCTCGTGGACTTCTTCGAGAAGTGCCAGGCGGATTCGAGCCACTGGAGCAAGATCTCCCAGGGCGGGCTCCAGCGTATCGAGGAGAAGTACGCAGCTTACATATGATAGAACACTGTGGATGGCGACCATTTTGATCATGTTCTTACCCTCACCTGCATGTGTTGTGTTCTGACGCAGATACACCTGGAAGCTGTACTCGGAGAGGCTGATGACCCTGACCGGCGTGTACGGTTTCTGGAAGTACGTGTCCAACCTGGAGAGGCGCGAGACCCGGCGGTACCTGGAGATGCTGTACGCGCTCAAGTACCGCACCATGGCCAGCACCGTGCCGCTGGCCGTGGAGGGAGAGCCCTCCAGCAAGTGACGCGCCCGCGCGGCGGCTAGAGACCTCACCTGATGAACGAACGAAAGGGAGCACTTGGAGTCGTGTCTTTTCCCAGGGTTCCTTACTTGCCTTTTTTTTTTCCTTCCCCTGACCCGGAGGCCAAAAAGAGAGTCTGCTTTTCTTCCTAGGCGGCGGGCGTTCGTTGCTGCTCTTCCCTTCAAGAATTGTTGTTACCTTGTCAGAGGTCTTGTTCCATCATTGATCCGGGTGTTGGTTTTAGTAGTCTGATCTGAATTGTAGTAGTTTGGGTTGAGTCGGTTGAGAGGGATGCTGGGACGGTGGTGGTGTGTGTGCAGTCGGGTGTGGTGCTCCCTTACTTTCCTGGATGGGATGTTGCTCGTTGAATAATGATCATTCTGGCCTTGGTGCCCTTTTTCCTGAAATAAGAGTAGCATCCTTGTGGTTCACTTTGCTGCTGGAATTGCGTCAAATTGATGTTTGCTTCAGAATTCTGCTCCCTCTTTGCCATTCGATCGAGGATCTGAGGTTGTGAATGCGAGATGAAAACGTTGGATCCCTGCCTCCCTGGGTGTTTTTTTTGGCACTGTTATAAGCTTTGCAATCTCGCGCCTCGGATCGGATCGGAGGAGGAAACGGTGGTGGACTGGACTGGATGTCTGGATTCCAAACTTCCAATTCCACCGCCAGAAACAGACACCAGAGTCGGGTGGGTTGGCTCGGCTGAAACGGCCGCATCGCCCTTTTGTGTTTCGGTGGGTGGGTTCTGCTTCTGCTGCCACCAAACGTCAAATGCTGACAAATTTGGCGCCGAAGCACCGGCGAGATGTAAATGACGGTGAAGTTGGCATGACACCAGACGCCTCCACAAAGTCCAAAGTCACCGCTCTTACCTCAGCGTCTCAATTCCTCTCCTCTTCTTCTCCAGTGAATTGCCATTTGCCAACCAAAATATCTGTTATTCATCAGTTGCCAGGCATCTCGGTGCCGTGGTCCATGTGTCAGTCGGAGCTGAGGTCGACGCCAAGCCAGACCACAGTATATGCGCTTAGTAAGGCACATGTATACAAGCAGCGCGGCCTTGTTGGCAAGCTCTGCAAAGAAGACCCATATTCTGTTAGCGACGGTGAGCGGATCGGAGGGGCAACAGGCGGGAAATCTCTCGCGATGGAGAAGACACGAGGGGGAGGCCGCGGTACAGAAAATCATACGCCAGTCCCAGTTGAAACTTTGATTGTATTGACCGCTCGATTCCTAGACAATCTAGAAATAATCGAGTAGTTTGGGTGGGATTCTCAATTATTTTCACCTAGAATCTAACTTTTAAGCTGTTCCAAACAGAGTCATTGTTCAATAGCTCATCAAAAATTCTATCACACTTGGTCACATTGAAAAGTAAATTTAATATTCTCTTTGTTGATTGCTATGAATCGGCTTGAAGGAAGGACAAGTGTGGGGTTTGTCTTTGAAAGACCAAACAGATTCGGCGGCATACACACCTTTGCTTTCATCACCTGAACTATAACATTCACAACCAAGTGTGTAAACAGGACGACTAGGCTTTTCTCTACTGATTTTTTGTGAATTTCTAGACTCTTTGACTTGGCTTTCACTAGCGAGTGGTTTCTACAAAACTTGACTAACATCTAGAAATTCTTTGTCCTCTAGTTTTTGTTTGCGATGATCAAGCATGCTAGAATAAGCTAAATCAACCAAATCTCTATCATAAATTGTCAAACTATAGCATCAGTTTCTAGTGTCTCTACACCTTCTAATGTATTTAGAAACAGTTTCATGTTATTGTCTAACCGGTGTAAGATGTGACAATTTCAACTCGGTTTTACTAGTAACGAAATATTCATAGAATTTTTGCTCTAAATCAGATCAACTACCAACTGAATTGGGTGGCAACAAAGTAAACCAAGTATATGCAACACTTGATAGAGATGAAGTTGAAAATCATTCAAGAACCTCTAGCTTGATGAAGAAGAAGATGATGATGCTGATATCAATTGAGAGTGAGATTGTGGGAGTGAGAGTGAGAGTGAGAGATTGAGATCATTGAGATTGGTTGGTAAGACTCTTTAAGATCATCTTTGACAATGGCTCTTGCAACCTCACGGTATGGAAAAATCTTTTCAAAGAGGAGCTTGGTCTGGTGTGTACCAAATCCAAGCCTAGTAGAGGAGGGCCCCTAAATTTGTGGCGAGAGAATTTCTCTTGAAATGTACTTAGCTCTTCTTCTTTTTGGGCCTAGCTGCCTTGTACCTTTTGTACAGTTTTGTAAATACTTGTAACCCTCTTTTTCTTTATATATAAAATGAAAAAAAATAGGTAGGGAGATTCCCTGCTGACTTGTTAAAAAAAAGAGTCTTTAAGTTTAACTATTGAACTATCAAATTTGATGAGTTGGGATGTACTCTTTTTTTTTCCTTTCTATGGTTTTCTCACAAGGTATAAGTTTTTATCTAGAAAGGTTTTTAATGAGGCAACCACAGCTTAATAATATTTGGTATTTCGTTTTATTTTTGATCTGTTGAGTTTGATATACATTTGATGATGTGATTATGTGATTGATCATTGAATATGTGATTCATCGGTGAATATGTTCCAGATTGACGTACATGTAAATATGCGAATGTGATTGATATGCATATGAATATTATTGCTATCTTGTCAAATTTGAACTAAGGAAGTTGAGTGAAGTTTAGGGAGCTGTAGACAAGATGACGGGACTCGGTCTGGGCCGGCCTGTTGGCCATGATGTTCTTATTATCGGACCAACCTGACACAAAAACAGGCCCAGTGTACCGTGCCTAAGGCGACTCTCAGGCCCGTATACGTAGGGCCACTTTGGCACAGCCCGGTGGCACAATGTGCCGTGTCCGGTCTCGGCCCATGAGCACTAGAAAAGGTCTGTAGCGTGTACGTGAGCATTTCAGCCTAATTGACTTGTCTAGGCAGTCCAAGTCTCCATAGGAAAAGGGGGAGGCCGCGATCTGAAGGGTATCACATTCTTCGCATTACGTAAAGTCGATCTACAGGCGGCATCATTCGTCTGATAAATATCGCAGAGGCGCAATTCGGTTAGACATGGTCCAGGTGTGCAAAGGGCCAAGCAATACACTTTTTGATACATATGCGTGCGTGCGTGATCTTCACATACATTAATTTGTAGAAATTTATCACATGAAACAGGCAGAATCAATATATGTTCGCACAGCACGAATGAAAAAGAAAAATTCGCATCGCAGACCGTTTGCTTTTCTTCAGATGCTCGCACATTTTTAATACTATTATATTACTGAAGTTTGCCAGCCAGACCGAAAGGCATGGGTCATCGAGGTTCACGTTTTTGTGATACGTACAAAAAGCTATAAATGTGGCCACCCCAGTCAAGCAATCAGCATGCATGTTGCAGGCATATAGCTAGCGGCAGCGATCCACCAGAAATTAGGCCAGCTGAACCTGGAATAACTAAATTCCTCTTGTCCAAAGCTTTTTGCAAAGATTCGACCGCCTCTTCCGATATTCCACTTCCTCACCGGTTATAAAATGCACATCTTTCCACAGCGCCCCTGGCTCACAACTCACAACCAAGACAAACAGAAAAATATAATCCAGCTGCTTCCAAATATATATCTTCTATACTATTTCTCCTGGATTATTACTACTGTGACAATAATGTCCAAGATAGGCAGCGTCGTGTCCGGCCTCGTCAGGTAATTCCATCAGTCCTTCACTGTTCTTTTTTTTCCGAGACCAAGGACAGACGGAAACTCATGTACACGAGTAGTCTACACTCACCATACATGCACATTCTACTCCTGTGAAAACCTCCGAAGAGCTGAGGTGTACTACTTGCTACTATTATTAGTTTTTTTTTTGCTTTGGCGAATTAGCATCATACTTTGTTCATTAATAACACGCGTGTTGAGCGAGTGTACATAACATGTGCATTTGACATTTTGACGTGCGTGCGTGCGTGCATAGCCGGCGGAGCTACGGCGTCTACGCGAGGGCGGTGAATGTTCAAGCCTCTGCTGCTGGTGCAGTGGCGACAGCGAAAACGGACGTCGCGGCAGCGGATGCGTTGACGGCGACGAAGAAGCAGGACAAGTTCTGGATGAGAGACCCCAAGACGGGCTGCTGGATCCCGGAGAACCGGTTCGAAGAGGTCGACGTCGTCGACCTCCGCAACCGGATGATCCGCCACAAGTGAACTCAGAAAGCAGAACAAAAGGGCATGTAAGGGCGGCCTGCTGGAACCAATCGCCACACCACCATCAGCGTTACACATACACACGTACGTATATTGCATATAATGTATAAATAAGCAACTAAGGCAAATGACGACTACTCAACATAAATGCTTTGCCACGTGGATTATGCTGTAAAAGACGATGTATCTGTGTGTGTACTCCGTGTTTACTACACACTTCATAATAATTGAGTGAAAGACAAGGAGGATGGGAATTTTTTTTAGATAATGGAAGAACATCCGGCTTCATCCCCACAGGTGAGGAATCAGACCAAAATTATTACAGGACACAAAAGCTTAAAACGAAATAGTCTCAGACACCAAAACACTTAGTTTGTAAACCTAAAAACTTTGTACAGGTCTTATTCCAATGAACTTCTTGACTCTGTCATTGGAGTCAATTGCAGCGTTGTGATGACAAGAAGGAACGCATCATCTTTGCTTGTCGCACATTGGAGTCCGTGGCAATGGCATTCTTCGCCTCACATGGGTGGCCTTATGTCTTTAGGCTTACAAACTAAGTGTTTTGGTGTCTGAGACTATTTCGTTTTAAGCTTTTGTGTCCTGTAATAATTTTGGTCTGATTCCTCACCTGTGGGGATGAAGCCGGATGTTCTTCCATTATCTAAAAAAAATTCCCATCCTCCTTGTCTTTCACTCAATTATTATGAAGTGTGTAGTAAACACGGAGTACACACACAGATACATCGTCTTTTACAGCATAATCCACGTGGCAAAGCATTTATGTTGAGTAGTCGTCATTTGCCTTAGTTGCTTATTTATACATTATATGCAATATACGTACGTGTGTATGTGTAACGCTGATGGTGGTGTGGCGATTGGTTCCAGCAGGCGCCCTTACATGCCCTTTTGTTCTGCTTTCTGAGTTCACTTGTGGCGGATCATCCGGTTGCGGAGGTCGACGACGTCGACCTCTTCGAACCGGTTCTCCGGGATCCAGCAGCCCGTCTTGGGGTCTCTCATCCAGAACTTGTCCTGCTTCTTCGTCGCCGTCAACGCATCCGCTGCCGCGACGTCCGTTTTCGCTGTCGCCACTGCACCAGCAGCAGAGGCTTGAACATTCACCGCCCTCGCGTAGACGCCGTAGCTCCGCCGGCTATGCACGCACGCACGCACGTCAAAATGTCAAATGCACATGTTATGTACACTCGCTCAACACGCGTGTTATTAATGAACAAAGTATGATGCTAATTCGCCAAAGCAAAAAAAAAAACTAATAATAGTAGCAAGTAGTACACCTCAGCTCTTCGGAGGTTTTCACAGGAGTAGAATGTGCATGTATGGTGAGTGTAGACTACTCGTGTACATGAGTTTCCGTCTGTCCTTGGTCTCGGAAAAAAAAGAACAGTGAAGGACTGATGGAATTACCTGACGAGGCCGGACACGACGCTGCCTATCTTGGACATTATTGTCACAGTAGTAATAATCCAGGAGAAATAGTATAGAAGATATATATTTGGAAGCAGCTGGATTATATTTTTCTGTTTGTCTTGGTTGTGAGTTGTGAGCCAGGGGCGCTGTGGAAAGATGTGCATTTTATAACCGGTGAGGAAGTGGAATATCGGAAGAGGCGGTCGAATCTTTGCAAAAAGCTTTGGACAAGAGGAATTTAGTTATTCCAGGTTCAGCTGGCCTAATTTCTGGTGGATCGCTGCCGCTAGCTATATGCCTGCAACATGCATGCTGATTGCTTGACTGGGGTGGCCACATTTATAGCTTTTTGTACGTATCACAAAAACGTGAACCTCGATGACCCATGCCTTTCGGTCTGGCTGGCAAACTTCAGTAATATAATAGTATTAAAAATGTGCGAGCATCTGAAGAAAAGCAAACGGTCTGCGATGCGAATTTTTCTTTTTCATTCGTGCTGTGCGAACATATATTGATTCTGCCTGTTTCATGTGATAAATTTCTACAAATTAATGTATGTGAAGATCACGCACGCACGCATATGTATCAAAAAGTGTATTGCTTGGCCCTTTGCACACCTGGACCATGTCTAACCGAATTGCGCCTGCGATATTTATCAGACGAATGATGCCGCCTGTAGATCGACTTTACGTAATGCGAAGAATGTGATACCCTTCAGATCGCGGCCTCCCCCTTTTCCTATGGAGACTTGGACTGCCTAGACAAGTCAATTAGGCTGAAATGCTCACGTACACGCTACAGACCTTTTCTAGTGCTCATGGGCCGAGACCGGACACGGCACATTGTGCCACCGGGCTGTGCCAAAGTGGCCCTACGTATACGGGCCTGAGAGTCGCCTTAGGCACGGTACACTGGGCCTGTTTTTGTGTCAGGTTGGTCCGATAATAAGAACATCATGGCCAACAGGCCGGCCCAGACCGAGTCCCGTCATCTTGTCTACAGCTCCCTAAACTTCACTCAACTTCCTTAGTTCAAATTTGACAAGATAGCAATAATATTCATATGCATATCAATCACATTCGCATATTTACATGTACGTCAATCTGGAACATATTCACCGATGAATCACATATTCAATGATCAATCACATAATCACATCATCAAATGTATATCAAACTCAACAGATCAAAAATAAAACGAAATACCAAATATTATTAAGCTGTGGTTGCCTCATTAAAAACCTTTCTAGATAAAAACTTATACCTTGTGAGAAAACCATAGAAAGGAAAAAAAAAAGAGTACATCCCAACTCATCAAATTTGATAGTTCAATAGTTAAACTTAAAGACTCTTTTTTTTAACAAGTCAGCAGGGAATCTCCCTACCTATTTTTTTTCATTTTATATATAAAGAAAAAGAGGGTTACAAGTATTTACAAAACTGTACAAAAGGTACAAGGCAGCTAGGCCCAAAAAGAAGAAGAGCTAAGTACATTTCAAGAGAAATTCTCTCGCCACAAATTTAGGGGCCCTCCTCTACTAGGCTTGGATTTGGTACACACCAGACCAAGCTCCTCTTTGAAAAGATTTTTCCATACCGTGAGGTTGCAAGAGCCATTGTCAAAGATGATCTTAAAGAGTCTTACCAACCAATCTCAATGATCTCAATCTCTCACTCTCACTCTCACTCCCACAATCTCACTCTCAATTGATATCAGCATCATCATCTTCTTCTTCATCAAGCTAGAGGTTCTTGAATGATTTTCAACTTCATCTCTATCAAGTGTTGCATATACTTGGTTTACTTTGTTGCCACCCAATTCAGTTGGTAGTTGATCTGATTTAGAGCAAAAATTCTATGAATATTTCGTTACTAGTAAAACCGAGTTGAAATTGTCACATCTTACACCGGTTAGACAATAACATGAAACTGTTTCTAAATACATTAGAAGGTGTAGAGACACTAGAAACTGATGCTATAGTTTGACAATTTATGATAGAGATTTGGTTGATTTAGCTTATTCTAGCATGCTTGATCATCGCAAACAAAAACTAGAGGACAAAGAATTTCTAGATGTTAGTCAAGTTTTGTAGAAACCACTCGCTAGTGAAAGCCAAGTCAAAGAGTCTAGAAATTCACAAAAAATCAGTAGAGAAAAGCCTAGTCGTCCTGTTTACACACTTGGTTGTGAATGTTATAGTTCAGGTGATGAAAGCAAAGGTGTGTATGCCGCCGAATCTGTTTGGTCTTTCAAAGACAAACCCCACACTTGTCCTTCCTTCAAGCCGATTCATAACAATCAACAAAGAGAATATTAAATTTACTTTTCAATGTGACCAAGTGTGATAGAATTTTTGATGAGCTATTGAACAATGACTCTGTTTGGAACAGCTTAAAAGTTAGATTCTAGGTGAAAATAATTGAGAATCCCACCCAAACTACTCGATTATTTCTAGATTGTCTAGGAATCGAGCGGTCAATACAATCAAAGTTTCAACTGGGACTGGCGTATGATTTTCTGTACCGCGGCCTCCCCCTCGTGTCTTCTCCATCGCGAGAGATTTCCCGCCTGTTGCCCCTCCGATCCGCTCACCGTCGCTAACAGAATATGGGTCTTCTTTGCAGAGCTTGCCAACAAGGCCGCGCTGCTTGTATACATGTGCCTTACTAAGCGCATATACTGTGGTCTGGCTTGGCGTCGACCTCAGCTCCGACTGACACATGGACCACGGCACCGAGATGCCTGGCAACTGATGAATAACAGATATTTTGGTTGGCAAATGGCAATTCACTGGAGAAGAAGAGGAGAGGAATTGAGACGCTGAGGTAAGAGCGGTGACTTTGGACTTTGTGGAGGCGTCTGGTGTCATGCCAACTTCACCGTCATTTACATCTCGCCGGTGCTTCGGCGCCAAATTTGTCAGCATTTGACGTTTGGTGGCAGCAGAAGCAGAACCCACCCACCGAAACACAAAAGGGCGATGCGGCCGTTTCAGCCGAGCCAACCCACCCGACTCTGGTGTCTGTTTCTGGCGGTGGAATTGGAAGTTTGGAATCCAGACATCCAGTCCAGTCCACCACCGTTTCCTCCTCCGATCCGATCCGAGGCGCGAGATTGCAAAGCTTATAACAGTGCCAAAAAAAACACCCAGGGAGGCAGGGATCCAACGTTTTCATCTCGCATTCACAACCTCAGATCCTCGATCGAATGGCAAAGAGGGAGCAGAATTCTGAAGCAAACATCAATTTGACGCAATTCCAGCAGCAAAGTGAACCACAAGGATGCTACTCTTATTTCAGGAAAAAGGGCACCAAGGCCAGAATGATCATTATTCAACGAGCAACATCCCATCCAGGAAAGTAAGGGAGCACCACACCCGACTGCACACACACCACCACCGTCCCAGCATCCCTCTCAACCGACTCAACCCAAACTACTACAATTCAGATCAGACTACTAAAACCAACACCCGGATCAATGATGGAACAAGACCTCTGACAAGGTAACAACAATTCTTGAAGGGAAGAGCAGCAACGAACGCCCGCCGCCTAGGAAGAAAAGCAGACTCTCTTTTTGGCCTCCGGGTCAGGGGAAGGAAAAAAAAAAGGCAAGTAAGGAACCCTGGAAAAGACACGACTCCAAGTGCTCCCTTTCGTTCGTTCATCAGGTGAGGTCTCTAGCCGCCGCGCGGGCGCGTCACTTGCTGGAGGGCTCTCCCTCACGGCCAGCGGCACGGTGCTGGCCATGGTGCGGTACTTGAGCGCGTACAGCATCTCCAGGTACCGCCGGGTCTCGCGCCTCTCCAGGTTGGACACGTACTTCCAGAAACCGTACACGCCGGTCAGGGTCATCAGCCTCTCCGAGTACAGCTTCCAGGTGTATCTGCGTCAGAACACAACACATGCAGGTGAGGGTAAGAACATGATCAAAATGGTCGCCATCCACAGTGTTCTATCATATGTAAGCTGCGTACTTCTCCTCGATACGCTGGAGCCCGCCCTGGGAGATCTTGCTCCAGTGGCTCGAATCCGCCTGGCACTTCTCGAAGAAGTCCACGAGCAGGGCCGACGCCTTGTCGCCCTGGTAAGGGTCGATGTGGAAGCCAGACACGCCGTCCACGATGATCTCAGCCGGACCACCGTAGGCGGTGGCGAACGTCGGCAGGCCGCAGGTCATGGCCTCAACCACCGTCAGCCCGAACGCCTCGTAGAAAGCAGGCTGTGCACACACAACAGGCACCACGCACGGTCAGAACAAACGAACGAATTCGCAACCAAGACATGATGAATCTTTCTGCGATGATGACAAATGGTTAATTACCTGCACGAAGGCGCCCTTGGTGTCGCAAATGTAGCGGTACAGCTCGCCGTTGCGGACACGGTTCATCTGGGCGGAGATCCAGCGGATGTGCCCGTTCAGGTTGTACTGCTCGATGAGGTCAAACATCTTCTTGAACTCGGCCTGCTCCTCCTTGTCCTTGGAAGGGTTGCCGTGGTCACCGCAGACAACCACGAGGTTCACCAGCTCCTGCAGGCGCTTGTTCCGGCCATACAGCTCCACCAGGCCAGTCAAGTTCTTGACGCGGTCGAGACGAGCCATGGAGAAGATGATTGGCTTGTTCCTGTCGTTCAGCACAAACCTGCACAGGCATTTACAGATATATATACAGTCAGATAACCAACCAGCAACGAATGTGTCACGCACAGTACTGCACGCTTGAGCAAGGTATGATCTGGCCGATTCTCACTTGTGCTCGGTGTTGTCGGTTTGGCTGTACAGGAGCTCCTCAATCTCCGGGTGGAGGGAGGTCAGCCTCTTGTGAGACTCCGTGTATGGGAAGTAGATGGACAAGTCCGCACCAGGAGACACAATGTTGAACTTAGGGTCAAACACATCGATACCGTGGACAACGCGGTACAGACCAGGCATTGTGAATGCCATGTGTGACTCGTACTGACCGACGGTGTCCTTTTTCCTGAAATAAGAGTAGCATCCTTGTGGTTCACTTTGCTGCTGGAATTGCGTCAAATTGATGTTTGCTTCAGAATTCTGCTCCCTCTTTGCCATTCGATCGAGGATCTGAGGTTGTGAATGCGAGATGAAAACGTTGGATCCCTGCCTCCCTGGGTGTTTTTTTTGGCACTGTTATAAGCTTTGCAATCTCGCGCCTCGGATCGGATCGGAGGAGGAAACGGTGGTGGACTGGACTGGATGTCTGGATTCCAAACTTCCAATTCCACCGCCAGAAACAGACACCAGAGTCGGGTGGGTTGGCTCGGCTGAAACGGCCGCATCGCCCTTTTGTGTTTCGGTGGGTGGGTTCTGCTTCTGCTGCCACCAAACGTCAAATGCTGACAAATTTGGCGCCGAAGCACCGGCGAGATGTAAATGACGGTGTGCACAGCCTGCTTTCTACGAGGCGTTCGGGCTGACGGTGGTTGAGGCCATGACCTGCGGCCTGCCGACGTTCGCCACCGCCTACGGTGGTCCGGCTGAGATCATCGTGGACGGCGTGTCTGGCTTCCACATCGACCCTTACCAGGGCGACAAGGCGTCGGCCCTGCTCGTGGACTTCTTCGAGAAGTGCCAGGCGGATTCGAGCCACTGGAGCAAGATCTCCCAGGGCGGGCTCCAGCGTATCGAGGAGAAGTACGCAGCTTACATATGATAGAACACTGTGGATGGCGACCATTTTGATCATGTTCTTACCCTCACCTGCATGTGTTGTGTTCTGACGCAGATACACCTGGAAGCTGTACTCGGAGAGGCTGATGACCCTGACCGGCGTGTACGGTTTCTGGAAGTACGTGTCCAACCTGGAGAGGCGCGAGACCCGGCGGTACCTGGAGATGCTGTACGCGCTCAAGTACCGCACCATGGCCAGCACCGTGCCGCTGGCCGTGGAGGGAGAGCCCTCCAGCAAGTGACGCGCCCGCGCGGCGGCTAGAGACCTCACCTGATGAACGAACGAAAGGGAGCACTTGGAGTCGTGTCTTTTCCCAGGGTTCCTTACTTGCCTTTTTTTTTTCCTTCCCCTGACCCGGAGGCCAAAAAGAGAGTCTGCTTTTCTTCCTAGGCGGCGGGCGTTCGTTGCTGCTCTTCCCTTCAAGAATTGTTGTTACCTTGTCAGAGGTCTTGTTCCATCATTGATCCGGGTGTTGGTTTTAGTAGTCTGATCTGAATTGTAGTAGTTTGGGTTGAGTCGGTTGAGAGGGATGCTGGGACGGTGGTGGTGTGTGTGCAGTCGGGTGTGGTGCTCCCTTACTTTCCTGGATGGGATGTTGCTCGTTGAATAATGATCATTCTGGCCTTGGTGCCCTTTTTCCTGAAATAAGAGTAGCATCCTTGTGGTTCACTTTGCTGCTGGAATTGCGTCAAATTGATGTTTGCTTCAGAATTCTGCTCCCTCTTTGCCATTCGATCGAGGATCTGAGGTTGTGAATGCGAGATGAAAACGTTGGATCCCTG
>JAHUYU010002992.1:0-21726 GCA_030439765.1 Tripidium arundinaceum | reverse complement strand
ATTTTCGAAAAGAAATCAGACTGAAATACATAGCGATGGGGTTATTGTATTCCTGATTCAGGAACGATGGGTATAAAATTAGCTGATCCAGGAATCGTGGTTTGAGCACGCAATTGATGGTTGAACCTGGTAACCTACTAACCTTACGGGCCATACACATACACATGGGCCGGAAAGCAAAGGTGACAAAACAGAAGCTCCTCCACCTTGTTGCACTCGGGGCAGTCATGGCAGTCCCGCTGGTAAGAGGTGTGGGAGGGGACCCGCCATCTCCGTCGTCGTTTCCTAAGCAAAAGAATATGATTCCCTCCTTTTCCTAGCTTCCAAGGTCAAAAACCACACGGGCGACGCACACGTATCTTACACTTGTCCACCTCCATGGGGTGTTGGGGTATCTGATCCCTTCTTTTCCTTGTCCTCCTCCAAACCCGTCATCCTCCAAGTCCTCTTCTTAACACAACACCATTTTGTGTACGTATATGCTTTCCCTTCGCGGTGCAAACACCATCCGGTCCGCCACCCTTCCGGCCGCCAACCCTATATCTTCGGCGTCACCGGTTTCAGACCTGCAAGCCCACCGGTGGCCGGTGCACCTAACAGACAGACAAACGCGGCGTTGCGGCAGCGCAGCACGTACGGTGTGCCGGCCAGTGATCAAGAAGCCACACATATAATATATATACATCTCGATCGATGGCGGCGGCGCTGCGTGCGCTGGCGGTGCTGCTGTGGGTGGCGGCGGCGTACCCGGTGGTGTTCCGGGCGCGGCCCGTGCAGGCGCTGGCGGCCAACTGGGGCACCCGCGCGCTGCACCCGCTGCCGGGGGACATCACCGTGCGCCTCCTGCGGGACAACGGCTTCGACAAGGTGAAGCTGTTCGAGGCGGACCCGAACGCGCTGAGGGCGCTGGGCCACTCGGGGATCCAGGTCATGCTGGGCCTCCCCAACGAGCTTCTCGCCTCCGTGTCCGCCAGCGTCAGCGCCGCCGAGCAGTGGGTGATCCAGAACGTCTCCACCTACGTCTCCAAGTACGGCGTCGACATCCGCTACGTGGCCGTCGGCAACGAGCCGTTCCTCAAGTCGTACAAGGGCAAGTTCGAGGCCGCCACGCTGCCCGCCGCGCAGAACGTGCAGGCCGCGCTCGTCAAGGCCGGCCTCGCCAGGCAGGTGCACGTCACCGTCCCGCTCAACGCCGACGTCTACGAGTCCGGCGACGGCCGCCCGTCCTCGGGCGACTTCAGGCCCGACATCACGGGGCTCATGGTCAGCCTCGTCCGCTTCCTCCTCGACAACGGCGGTGTGTTCACCATCAACATCTACCCGTTCCTCTCCCTCTACGCCGACCCCAACTTCCCCGTCGACTACGCCTTCTTCCCGTCCCCCGGCGCGCCGCCCTCGCAGGCCAGCGTGCAGGACGGCAGCGTGCTCTACACCAACGTCTTCGACGCCAACTACGACACCCTCATCGCCGCGCTCGAGAAGCACGGCCTCGGCGCCATCCCCGTCGTCGTCGGGGAGATCGGCTGGCCCACCGACGGCGACAAGAACGCCAACGCTGCCAACGCGCAGCGATTCAACCAGGGCCTCTTCGACCGCATCGTCGCCGGCAAGGGCACCCCGCGCCGCCCGCGGATGCCCGACGTCTACGTCTTCGCGCTGCTCGACGAGGACAACAAGAGCGTCGACCCCGGCAACTTCGAGCGCCATTGGGGCGTCTTCAACTACGACGGCTCGCCCAAGTACCCGCTCAGGCTCGTCAACGGCAGGGCCATCGTGCCGGCCAAGGGCGTCCGCTACCTCTCCAGGCAGTGGTGCGTGCTCCGCCCGGACGCCAGCGCCACCGACCCGGCCATCGCCGGCGCCGTCGGCTACGCCTGCGAGTACTCCGACTGCACCAGCCTCGGCGCCGGATCCTCCTGCGGCAGCCTCGACGCGCGCGCCAACGTCTCCTACGCCTTCAACCAGTTCTTCCAGGCAGCCAACCAGCAGAAGTCCGCCTGCAACTTTAACAACCTCTCCGTCATCACAACCACCGACCCGTCCCAGGGGACCTGCCGCTTCAAGATCATGATCGACACCGGCCGCCACGAGCTCACGGAAAGAAGCCGTCCGCCGCCGCCAGGGTGGCTGTGGCTTCATCTTCATCTTGGAGCACCGTGCTATTGCTCGGTTTGGTCGGCCTTACTACTCTGGTCGCCTGGTGAACGTGAGACTGCGACGCGACGCGACGCAACGGCTAGAAACTAAGTAGCTAGAAAGGCAGGCCCAATTCTTTAATTTTTCCAACTAAATGCTGATGCATGGTAAATATGCATTTACCGTTGGGGACTATTCCAAAAGGGTAGCTTCTGACCTGACCTTCTGTTACTAGCAAAGGGGATCGATTCTTTCTGATGTACATATACACACGACAGAGATGTTGATATGCAATTTGATTGGAATATGTGGACGTGTCCTCAGTTGATGTTAACTGGATATGATTCGGATTTCAGAGGATATACATACATATGACTAATTCTGTGGCAGTAGTAGTGCTACACATTTCCTGTTCTTTTTTGGACAGCGATCAGAGACGAAATCAGAAAGTTGATTGTCTTCAAAAGATATTCCCGGCTGACTGAACCATATATATATATTTTTTAAAAAGGAACTTTCTTTTCACCCCTGCTTCAGGTTGCAGCAGCATTGCAGAAAGGTCTAGCATTGCTTTTATATACAAAACACACAATGACTAGTAAAATGGCATAGGTAAAAGTCGCATTTCACCTGACACTGGCACATGTCACACCGTCACAACTCACAACAATGCCAAGCTGCAAGTTTCTATGACTTGTGAGTCTTCTATAGCTCCTCATCAGACTCTAGGAAATATACATCATTTTCCCTAGAGCGTGTGATCACCAGATTCATCGAACCGGCAAGAATTCCACTCGCTGCTTAGTGCTGTCCCCATGCTTGCTCGCTGCACAAGACGGACAAGTGACTGGACGACCTCCGACATTGGTGGCCTGAATTCTGGCTCAGGCTGTGCAATTGGAAACTGATCAATCAGCAACACCGTACAAAAAGGTTGGAGAGGGGAATAGCAACCAAACTCTTGAGACAATTTACCTGGACGCACAGAGCGATTGCGTCTGCGAACCGAGAGAGTGATTTTGCATGGTACAGCCCCTCTAGTGTCGGATCAACCATCTGATCTAGCGAGTCGATGTCGTGCAGCTGCGGTGAAGCCCACCGGACCAATGATTGCTGGGACCTTGCTTGAGAGCTGAAATAGTTTCAGTCAACAGTTATGATTCAGTCTAAACTCGATGCCACATCTTTTCACAGGGTAAGTCGCACCGCTATAGACCTTAGCTTGCTCACCTGTCAAATGCTTTCCGGCCAGTCAGTAGCTCAAGCATGACGACACCAAAGCTGGTAAACGTCGCTCTTTTGAGAATACTGACCGGACATGGTCACCTCAGGAGCTCTATATCCCGAGTTGTCATCTGATTCCTGAAGATGTCAATGCGTAGGGGAATCTTTAGATAAAGTTTGCTCATTAAATATTCAATACTAACTTCAGAATGCATACTATAAGAATGATAAAAAAGAACTTCACGAATTGGAACTGAAATCGTCTGCTTTGTAAGGCAGCTGAGCATAAGACACAGTTATCAGAATAAGGTCTGATTGATAGTCTGCTTTTAACACTGATTTATCTTCCACAATTGATTCCAACAAACTGTTAACAAACAATAACATCAAATTGTAACTGTAAAATTTATCGTAGGACATTACAATAACAAATAAGGGCAATGCTGCTGTCACCTGTAAAAAAAAAGAAAAGAAAAGAACAGACTGATACCTGGAGTTCCTGGTTGGGAATTAGGTCTGCAAACCCGCAATCTGAAACATGGGGGTTAAGATCATCATCCAACAGTATGTTAGATGATTTGAAATTCTTGTGGATGATAGACGGCAAACAAGTTTCATGTAGATACCTGAAAACGGCACATATTCAGTTCAAGACCCCACACCCCCACCACCAAAAAATACATGATGAGTCTGCCTGACTTACTCTAATGCCCTCGCCGATCCTAGAGCAATCTTTACACGGTTATTCCAAGATAATGGTTTGCTGTACCCATCCGACAGGTGAAGGAGGTCATAAAGAGATCCATTGTTGTAGAATTCATATGCCAGCAAGCACTGTCCATGCTCTGAGCAGTAGCCATCTAGCTCTGAGAGGTTTGGATGATTTAGCTTTGCAATGTTGCTGACCAGCTCGATGAAGAAATCAGATGGGTGGCCTGGTATGGCAGAGAAATTGATTTTCTTCACAGCCAGAATCTGGAAAGGTACAGATAAAAATTTTATAAGGTGACGCGGTCTCTCTAATTATATTTCCAACATTGATTTGTTTTATATTATATTTTTAGAATATAAACATATAATCGTTGGATAGTGCATTTGATTACAAATCTAACCTAATCAAGTTTGTATTTTAACAGCTAAAATTATTGGTAAAAGACTGAAGTATGAACAGATGCTTGACATGCGTGGTTTTCCGTTGGCTAGCGGCCAAAGAAGGTTAAGGTCCTGTTGTAGCAGTAGTCTGATTTCTTGTAACATGTTTTAATTTTCGAAAAGGAAATTCAGACTGAAATACATAGCGATGGGGTTATTGTATTCCTGATTCAGGAACGATGGGTATAAAATTAGCTGATCCAGGAATCGTGTTTGAGCACGCAATTGATGGTTGAACCTGGTAACCTACTAACCTTACGGGCCATACACATACACATGGGCCGGAAAGCAAAGGTGACAAAACAGAAGCTCCTCCACCTTGTTGCACTCGGGGCAGTCATGGCAGTCCCGCTGGTAAGAGGTGTGGGAGGGGACCCGCCATCTCCGTCGTCGTTTCCTAAGCAAAAGAATATGATTCCCTCCTTTTCCTAGCTTCCAAGGTCAAAAACCACACGGGCGACGCACACGTATCTTACACTTGTCCACCTCCATGGGGTGTTGGGGTATCTGATCCCTTCTTTTCCTTGTCCTCCTCCAAACCCGTCATCCTCCAAGTCCTCTTCTTAACACAACACCATTTTGTGTACGTATATGCTTTCCCTTCGCGGTGCAAACACCATCCGGTCCGCCACCCTTCGGCCGCCAACCCTATATCTTCGGCGTCACCGGTTTCAGACCTGCAAGCCCACCGGTGGCCGGTGCACCTAACAGACAGACAAACGCGGCGTTGCGGCAGCGCAGCACGTACGGTGTGCCGGCCAGTGATCAAGAAGCCACACATATAATATATATACATCTCGATCGATGGCGGCGGCGCTGCGTGCGCTGGCGGTGCTGCTGTGGGTGGCGGCGGCGTACCCGGTGGTGTTCCGGGCGCGGCCCGTGCAGGCGCTGGCGGCCAACTGGGGCACCCGCGCGCTGCACCCGCTGCCGGGGGACATCACCGTGCGCCTCCTGCGGACAACGGCTTCGACAAGGTGAAGCTGTTCGAGGCGGACCCGAACGCGCTGAGGGCGCTGGGCCACTCGGGGATCCAGGTCATGCTGGGCCTCCCCAACGAGCTTCTCGCCTCCGTGTCCGCCAGCGTCAGCGCCGCCGAGCAGTGGGTGATCCAGAACGTCTCCACCTACGTCTCCAAGTACGGCGTCGACATCCGCTACGTGGCCGTCGGCAACGAGCCGTTCCTCAAGTCGTACAAGGGCAAGTTCGAGGCCGCCACGCTGCCCGCCGCGCAGAACGTGCAGGCCGCGCTCGTCAAGGCCGGCCTCGCCAGGCAGGTGCACGTCACCGTCCCGCTCAACGCCGACGTCTACGAGTCCGGCGACGGCCGCCCGTCCTCGGGCGACTTCAGGCCCGACATCACGGGGCTCATGGTCAGCCTCGTCCGCTTCCTCCTCGACAACGGCGGTGTGTTCACCATCAACATCTACCCGTTCCTCTCCCTCTACGCCGACCCCAACTTCCCCGTCGACTACGCCTTCTTCCCGTCCCCCGGCGCGCCGCCCTCGCAGGCCAGCGTGCAGGACGGCAGCGTGCTCTACACCAACGTCTTCGACGCCAACTACGACACCCTCATCGCCGCGCTCGAGAAGCACGGCCTCGGCGCCATCCCCGTCGTCGTCGGGGAGATCGGCTGGCCCACCGACGGCGACAAGAACGCCAACGCTGCCAACGCGCAGCGATTCAACCAGGGCCTCTTCGACCGCATCGTCGCCGGCAAGGGCACCCCGCGCCGCCCGCGGATGCCCGACGTCTACGTCTTCGCGCTGCTCGACGAGGACAACAAGAGCGTCGAC
Organism: Tripidium arundinaceum; assembly: GCA_030439765.1. NCBI lineage: Eukaryota > Viridiplantae > Streptophyta > Magnoliopsida > Poales > Poaceae > Tripidium > Tripidium arundinaceum. Next base: position 15,418 of record JAHUYU010002992.1, on the reverse strand, counting down.
CCCGGCAACTTCGAGCGCCATTGGGGCGTCTTCAACTACGACGGCTCGCCCAAGTACCCGCTCAGGCTCGTCAACGGCAGGGCCATCGTGCCGGCCAAGGGCGTCCGCTACCTCTCCAGGCAGTGGTGCGTGCTCCGCCCGGACGCCAGCGCCACCGACCCGGCCATCGCCGGCGCCGTCGGCTACGCCTGCGAGTACTCCGACTGCACCAGCCTCGGCGCCGGATCCTCCTGCGGCAGCCTCGACGCGCGCGCCAACGTCTCCTACGCCTTCAACCAGTTCTTCCAGGCAGCCAACCAGCAGAAGTCCGCCTGCAACTTTAACAACCTCTCCGTCATCACAACCACCGACCCGTCCCAGGGGACCTGCCGCTTCAAGATCATGATCGACACCGGCCGCCACGAGCTCACGGAAAGAAGCCGTCCGCCGCCGCCAGGGTGGCTGTGGCTTCATCTTCATCTTGGAGCACCGTGCTATTGCTCGGTTTGGTCGGCCTTACTACTCTGGTCGCCTGGTGAACGTGAGACTGCGACGCGACGCGACGCAACGGCTAGAAACTAAGTAGCTAGAAAGGCAGGCCCAATTCTTTAATTTTTCCAACTAAATGCTGATGCATGGTAAATATGCATTTACCGTTGGGGACTATTCCAAAAGGGTAGCTTCTGACCTGACCTTCTGTTACTAGCAAAGGGGATCGATTCTTTCTGATGTACATATACACACGACAGAGATGTTGATATGCAATTTGATTGGAATATGTGGACGTGTCCTCAGTTGATGTTAACTGGATATGATTCGGATTTCAGAGGATATACATACATATGACTAATTCTGTGGCAGTAGTAGTGCTACACATTTCCTGTTCTTTTTTGGACAGCGATCAGAGACGAAATCAGAAAGTTGATTGTCTTCAAAAGATATTCCCGGCTGACTGAACCATATATATATATTTTTAAAAAGGAACTTTCTTTTCACCCCTGCTTCAGGTTGCAGCAGCATTGCAGAAAGGTCTAGCATTGCTTTTATATACAAAACACACAATGACTAGTAAAATGGCATAGGTAAAAGTCGCATTTCACCTGACACTGGCACATGTCACACCGTCACAACTCACAACAATGCCAAGCTGCAAGTTTCTATGACTTGTGAGTCTTCTATAGCTCCTCATCAGACTCTAGGAAATATACATCATTTTCCCTAGAGCGTGTGATCACCAGATTCATCGAACCGGCAAGAATTCCACTCGCTGCTTAGTGCTGTCCCCATGCTTGCTCGCTGCACAAGACGGACAAGTGACTGGACGACCTCCGACATTGGTGGCCTGAATTCTGGCTCAGGCTGTGCAATTGGAAACTGATCAATCAGCAACACCGTACAAAAAGGTTGGAGAGGGGAATAGCAACCAAACTCTTGAGACAATTTACCTGGACGCACAGAGCGATTGCGTCTGCGAACCGAGAGAGTGATTTTGCATGGTACAGCCCCTCTAGTGTCGGATCAACCATCTGATCTAGCGAGTCGATGTCGTGCAGCTGCGGTGAAGCCCACCGGACCAATGATTGCTGGGACCTTGCTTGAGAGCTGAAATAGTTTCAGTCAACAGTTATGATTCAGTCTAAACTCGATGCCACATCTTTTCACAGGGTAAGTCGCACCGCTATAGACCTTAGCTTGCTCACCTGTCAAATGCTTTCCGGCCAGTCAGTAGCTCAAGCATGACGACACCAAAGCTGTAAACGTCGCTCTTTTGAGAATACTGACCGGACATGGTCACCTCAGGAGCTCTATATCCCGAGTTGTCATCTGATTCCTGAAGATGTCAATGCGTAGGGGAATCTTTAGATAAAGTTTGCTCAAACCACGATTCCTGGATCAGCTAATTTTATACCCATCGTTCCTGAATCAGGAATACAATAACCCCATCGCTATGTATTTCAGTCTGAATTTCCTTTCGAAAATTAAAACATGTTACAAGAAATCAGACTACTGCTACAACAGGACCTTAACCTTCTTTGGCCGCTAGCCAACGGAAAACCACGCATGTCAAGCATCTGTTCATACTTCAGTCTTTTACCAATAATTTTAGCTGTTAAAATACAAACTTGATTAGGTTAGATTTGTAATCAAATGCACTATCCAACGATTATATGTTTATATTCTAAAAATATAATATAAAACAAATCAATGTTGGAAATATAATTAGAGAGACCGCGTCACCTTATAAAATTTTTATCTGTACCTTTCCAGATTCTGGCTGTGAAGAAAATCAATTTCTCTGCCATACCAGGCCACCCATCTGATTTCTTCATCGAGCTGGTCAGCAACATTGCAAAGCTAAATCATCCAAACCTCTCAGAGCTAGATGGCTACTGCTCAGAGCATGGACAGTGCTTGCTGGCATATGAATTCTACAACAATGGATCTCTTTATGACCTCCTTCACCTGTCGGATGGGTACAGCAAACCATTATCTTGGAATAACCGTGTAAAGATTGCTCTAGGATCGGCGAGGGCATTAGAGTAAGTCAGGCAGACTCATCATGTATTTTTTGGTGGTGGGGGTGTGGGGTCTTGAACTGAATATGTGCCGTTTTCAGGTATCTACATGAAACTTGTTTGCCGTCTATCATCCACAAGAATTTCAAATCATCTAACATACTGTTGGATGATGATCTTAACCCCCATGTTTCAGATTGCGGGTTTGCAGACCTAATTCCCAACCAGGAACTCCAGGTATCAGTCTGTTCTTTTCTTTTCTTTTTTTTTACAGGTGACAGCAGCATTGCCCTTATTTGTTATTGTAATGTCCTACGATAAATTTTACAGTTACAATTTGATGTTATTGTTTGTTAACAGTTTGTTGGAATCAATTGTGGAAGATAAATCAGTGTTAAAAGCAGACTATCAATCAGACCTTATTCTGATAACTGTGTCTTATGCTCAGCTGCCTTACAAAGCAGACGATTTCAGTTCCAATTCGTGAAGTTCTTTTTTATCATTCTTATAGTATGCATTCTGAAGTTAGTATTGAATATTTAATGAGCAAACTTTATCTAAAGATTCCCCTACGCATTGACATCTTCAGGAATCAGATGACAACTCGGGATATAGAGCTCCTGAGGTGACCATGTCCGGTCAGTATTCTCAAAAGAGCGACGTTTACAGCTTTGGTGTCGTCATGCTTGAGCTACTGACTGGCCGGAAAGCATTTGACAGGTGAGCAAGCTAAGGTCTATAGCGGTGCGACTTACCCTGTGAAAAGATGTGGCATCGAGTTTAGACTGAATCATAACTGTTGACTGAAACTATTTCAGCTCTCAAGCAAGGTCCCAGCAATCATTGGTCCGGTGGGCTTCACCGCAGCTGCACGACATCGACTCGCTAGATCAGATGGTTGATCCGACACTAGAGGGGCTGTACCATGCAAAATCACTCTCTCGGTTCGCAGACGCAATCGCTCTGTGCGTCCAGGTAAATTGTCTCAAGAGTTTGGTTGCTATTCCCCTCTCCAACCTTTTTGTACGGTGTTGCTGATTGATCAGTTTCCAATTGCACAGCCTGAGCCAGAATTCAGGCCACCAATGTCGGAGGTCGTCCAGTCACTTGTCCGTCTTGTGCAGCGAGCAAGCATGGGGACAGCACTAAGCAGCGAGTGGAATTCTTGCCGGTTCGATGAATCTGGTGATCACACGCTCTAGGGAAAATGATGTATATTTCCTAGAGTCTGATGAGGAGCTATAGAAGACTCACAAGTCATAGAAACTTGCAGCTTGGCATTGTTGTGAGTTGTGACGGTGTGACATGTGCCAGTGTCAGGTGAAATGCGACTTTTACCTATGCCATTTTACTAGTCATTGTGTGTTTTGTATATAAAAGCAATGCTAGACCTTTCTGCAATGCTGCTGCAACCTGAAGCAGGGGTGAAAAGAAAGTTCCTTTTTAAAAAATATATATATATGGTTCAGTCAGCCGGGAATATCTTTTGAAGACAATCAACTTTCTGATTTCGTCTCTGATCGCTGTCCAAAAAAGAACAGGAAATGTGTAGCACTACTACTGCCACAGAATTAGTCATATGTATGTATATCCTCTGAAATCCGAATCATATCCAGTTAACATCAACTGAGGACACGTCCACATATTCCAATCAAATTGCATATCAACATCTCTGTCGTGTGTATATGTACATCAGAAAGAATCGATCCCCTTTGCTAGTAACAGAAGGTCAGGTCAGAAGCTACCCTTTTGGAATAGTCCCCAACGGTAAATGCATATTTACCATGCATCAGCATTTAGTTGGAAAAATTAAAGAATTGGGCCTGCCTTTCTAGCTACTTAGTTTCTAGCCGTTGCGTCGCGTCGCGTCGCAGTCTCACGTTCACCAGGCGACCAGAGTAGTAAGGCCGACCAAACCGAGCAGTAGCACGGTGCTCCAAGATGAAGATGAAGCCACAGCCACCCTGGCGGCGGCGGACGGCTTCTTTCCGGTGAGCTCGTGGCGGCCGGTGTCGATCATGATCTTGAAGCGGCAGGTCCCCTGGGACGGGTCGGTGGTTGTGATGACGGAGAGGTTGTTAAAGTTGCAGGCGGACTTCTGCTGGTTGGCTGCCTGGAAGAACTGGTTGAAGGCGTAGGAGACGTTGGCGCGCGCGTCGAGGCTGCCGCAGGAGGATCCGGCGCCGAGGCTGGTGCAGTCGGAGTACTCGCAGGCGTAGCCGACGGCGCCGGCGATGGCCGGGTCGGTGGCGCTGGCGTCCGGGCGGAGCACGCACCACTGCCTGGAGAGGTAGCGGACGCCCTTGGCCGGCACGATGGCCCTGCCGTTGACGAGCCTGAGCGGGTACTTGGGCGAGCCGTCGTAGTTGAAGACGCCCCAATGGCGCTCGAAGTTGCCGGGGTCGACGCTCTTGTTGTCCTCGTCGAGCAGCGCGAAGACGTAGACGTCGGGCATCCGCGGGCGGCGCGGGGTGCCCTTGCCGGCGACGATGCGGTCGAAGAGGCCCTGGTTGAATCGCTGCGCGTTGGCAGCGTTGGCGTTCTTGTCGCCGTCGGTGGGCCAGCCGATCTCCCCGACGACGACGGGGATGGCGCCGAGGCCGTGCTTCTCGAGCGCGGCGATGAGGGTGTCGTAGTTGGCGTCGAAGACGTTGGTGTAGAGCACGCTGCCGTCCTGCACGCTGGCCTGCGAGGGCGGCGCGCCGGGGGACGGGAAGAAGGCGTAGTCGACGGGGAAGTTGGGGTCGGCGTAGAGGGAGAGGAACGGGTAGATGTTGATGGTGAACACACCGCCGTTGTCGAGGAGGAAGCGGACGAGGCTGACCATGAGCCCCGTGATGTCGGGCCTGAAGTCGCCCGAGGACGGGCGGCCGTCGCCGGACTCGTAGACGTCGGCGTTGAGCGGGACGGTGACGTGCACCTGCCTGGCGAGGCCGGCCTTGACGAGCGCGGCCTGCACGTTCTGCGCGGCGGGCAGCGTGGCGGCCTCGAACTTGCCCTTGTACGACTTGAGGAACGGCTCGTTGCCGACGGCCACGTAGCGGATGTCGACGCCGTACTTGGAGACGTAGGTGGAGACGTTCTGGATCACCCACTGCTCGGCGGCGCTGACGCTGGCGGACACGGAGGCGAGAAGCTCGTTGGGGAGGCCCAGCATGACCTGGATCCCCGAGTGGCCCAGCGCCCTCAGCGCGTTCGGGTCCGCCTCGAACAGCTTCACCTTGTCGAAGCCGTTGTCCCGCAGGAGGCGCACGGTGATGTCCCCCGGCAGCGGGTGCAGCGCGCGGGTGCCCCAGTTGGCCGCCAGCGCCTGCACGGGCCGCGCCCGGAACACCACCGGGTACGCCGCCGCCACCCACAGCAGCACCGCCAGCGCACGCAGCGCCGCCGCCATCGATCGAGATGTATATATATTATATGTGTGGCTTCTTGATCACTGGCCGGCACACCGTACGTGCTGCGCTGCCGCAACGCCGCGTTTGTCTGTCTGTTAGGTGCACCGGCCACCGGTGGGCTTGCAGGTCTGAAACCGGTGACGCCGAAGATATAGGGTTGGCGGCCGGAAGGGTGGCGGACCGGATGGTGTTTGCACCGCGAAGGGAAAGCATATACGTACACAAAATGGTGTTGTGTTAAGAAGAGGACTTGGAGGATGACGGGTTTGGAGGAGGACAAGGAAAAGAAGGGATCAGATACCCCAACACCCCATGGAGGTGGACAAGTGTAAGATACGTGTGCGTCGCCCGTGTGGTTTTTGACCTTGGAAGCTAGGAAAAGGAGGGAATCATATTCTTTTGCTTAGGAAACGACGACGGAGATGGCGGGTCCCCTCCCACACCTCTTACCAGCGGGACTGCCATGACTGCCCCGAGTGCAACAAGGTGGAGGAGCTTCTGTTTTGTCACCTTTGCTTTCCGGCCCATGTGTATGTGTATGGCCCGTAAGGTTAGTAGGTTACCAGGTTCAACCATCAATTGCGTGCTCAAACCACGATTCCTGGATCAGCTAATTTTATACCCATCGTTCCTGAATCAGGAATACAATAACCCCATCGCTATGTATTTCAGTCTGAATTTCCTTTTCGAAAATTAAAACATGTTACAAGAAATCAGACTACTGCTACAACAGGACCTTAACCTTCTTTGCCATTAGCAACTTGTTTGTGGTTTCTGTTAATCCTGTTGCTTCCAACTTTTGTAGCATCTGAGAGGGTGTGTTGTGTAGTACTCCCTCCAGTCCATTTTATAAGGTGACGCGGTCTCTCTAATTATATTTCCAACATTGATTTGTTTTATATTATATTTTTAGAATATAAACATATAATCGTTGGATAGTGCATTTGATTACAAATCTAACCTAATCAAGTTTGTATTTTAACAGCTAAAATTATTGGTAAAAGACTGAAGTATGAACAGATGCTTGACATGCGTGGTTTTCCGTTGGCTAGCGGCCAAAGAAGGTTAAGGTCCTGTTGTAGCAGTAGTCTGATTTCTTGTAACATGTTTTAATTTTCGAAAAGGAAATTCAGACTGAAATACATAGCGATGGGGTTATTGTATTCCTGATTCAGGAACGATGGGTATAAAATTAGCTGATCCAGGAATCGTGGTTTGAGCACGCAATTGATGGTTGAACCTGGTAACCTACTAACCTTACGGGCCATACACATACACATGGGCCGGAAAGCAAAGGTGACAAAACAGAAGCTCCTCCACCTTGTTGCACTCGGGGCAGTCATGGCAGTCCCGCTGGTAAGAGGTGTGGGAGGGGACCCGCCATCTCCGTCGTCGTTTCCTAAGCAAAAGAATATGATTCCCTCCTTTTCCTAGCTTCCAAGGTCAAAAACCACACGGGCGACGCACACGTATCTTACACTTGTCCACCTCCATGGGGTGTTGGGGTATCTGATCCCTTCTTTTCCTTGTCCTCCTCCAAACCCGTCATCCTCCAAGTCCTCTTCTTAACACAACACCATTTTGTGTACGTATATGCTTTCCCTTCGCGGTGCAAACACCATCCGGTCCGCCACCCTTCCGGCCGCCAACCCTATATCTTCGGCGTCACCGGTTTCAGACCTGCAAGCCCACCGGTGGCCGGTGCACCTAACAGACAGACAAACGCGGCGTTGCGGCAGCGCAGCACGTACGGTGTGCCGGCCAGTGATCAAGAAGCCACACATATAATATATATACATCTCGATCGATGGCGGCGGCGCTGCGTGCGCTGGCGGTGCTGCTGTGGGTGGCGGCGGCGTACCCGGTGGTGTTCCGGGCGCGGCCCGTGCAGGCGCTGGCGGCCAACTGGGGCACCCGCGCGCTGCACCCGCTGCCGGGGGACATCACCGTGCGCCTCCTGCGGGACAACGGCTTCGACAAGGTGAAGCTGTTCGAGGCGGACCCGAACGCGCTGAGGGCGCTGGGCCACTCGGGGATCCAGGTCATGCTGGGCCTCCCCAACGAGCTTCTCGCCTCCGTGTCCGCCAGCGTCAGCGCCGCCGAGCAGTGGGTGATCCAGAACGTCTCCACCTACGTCTCCAAGTACGGCGTCGACATCCGCTACGTGGCCGTCGGCAACGAGCCGTTCCTCAAGTCGTACAAGGGCAAGTTCGAGGCCGCCACGCTGCCCGCCGCGCAGAACGTGCAGGCCGCGCTCGTCAAGGCCGGCCTCGCCAGGCAGGTGCACGTCACCGTCCCGCTCAACGCCGACGTCTACGAGTCCGGCGACGGCCGCCCGTCCTCGGGCGACTTCAGGCCCGACATCACGGGGCTCATGGTCAGCCTCGTCCGCTTCCTCCTCGACAACGGCGGTGTGTTCACCATCAACATCTACCCGTTCCTCTCCCTCTACGCCGACCCCAACTTCCCCGTCGACTACGCCTTCTTCCCGTCCCCCGGCGCGCCGCCCTCGCAGGCCAGCGTGCAGGACGGCAGCGTGCTCTACACCAACGTCTTCGACGCCAACTACGACACCCTCATCGCCGCGCTCGAGAAGCACGGCCTCGGCGCCATCCCCGTCGTCGTCGGGGAGATCGGCTGGCCCACCGACGGCGACAAGAACGCCAACGCTGCCAACGCGCAGCGATTCAACCAGGGCCTCTTCGACCGCATCGTCGCCGGCAAGGGCACCCCGCGCCGCCCGCGGATGCCCGACGTCTACGTCTTCGCGCTGCTCGACGAGGACAACAAGAGCGTCGACCCCGGCAACTTCGAGCGCCATTGGGGCGTCTTCAACTACGACGGCTCGCCCAAGTACCCGCTCAGGCTCGTCAACGGCAGGGCCATCGTGCCGGCCAAGGGCGTCCGCTACCTCTCCAGGCAGTGGTGCGTGCTCCGCCCGGACGCCAGCGCCACCGACCCGGCCATCGCCGGCGCCGTCGGCTACGCCTGCGAGTACTCCGACTGCACCAGCCTCGGCGCCGGATCCTCCTGCGGCAGCCTCGACGCGCGCGCCAACGTCTCCTACGCCTTCAACCAGTTCTTCCAGGCAGCCAACCAGCAGAAGTCCGCCTGCAACTTTAACAACCTCTCCGTCATCACAACCACCGACCCGTCCCAGGGGACCTGCCGCTTCAAGATCATGATCGACACCGGCCGCCACGAGCTCACCGGAAAGAAGCCGTCCGCCGCCGCCAGGGTGGCTGTGGCTTCATCTTCATCTTGGAGCACCGTGCTACTGCTCGGTTTGGTCGGCCTTACTACTCTGGTCGCCTGGTGAACGTGAGACTGCGACGCGACGCGACGCAACGGCTAGAAACTAAGTAGCTAGAAAGGCAGGCCCAATTCTTTAATTTTTCCAACTAAATGCTGATGCATGGTAAATATGCATTTACCGTTGGGGACTATTCCAAAAGGGTAGCTTCTGACCTGACCTTCTGTTACTAGCAAAGGGGATCGATTCTTTCTGATGTACATATACACACGACAGAGATGTTGATATGCAATTTGATTGGAATATGTGGACGTGTCCTCAGTTGATGTTAACTGGATATGATTCGGATTTCAGAGGATATACATACATATGACTAATTCTGTGGCAGTAGTAGTGCTACACATTTCCTGTTCTTTTTTGGACAGCGATCAGAGACGAAATCAGAAAGTTGATTGTCTTCAAAAGATATTCCCGGCTGACTGAACCATATATATATATTTTTTAAAAAGGAACTTTCTTTTCACCCCTGCTTCAGGTTGCAGCAGCATTGCAGAAAGGTCTAGCATTGCTTTTATATACAAAACACACAATGACTAGTAAAATGGCATAGGTAAAAGTCGCATTTCACCTGACACTGGCACATGTCACACCGTCACAACTCACAACAATGCCAAGCTGCAAGTTTCTATGACTTGTGAGTCTTCTATAGCTCCTCATCAGACTCTAGGAAATATACATCATTTTCCCTAGAGCGTGTGATCACCAGATTCATCGAACCGGCAAGAATTCCACTCGCTGCTTAGTGCTGTCCCCATGCTTGCTCGCTGCACAAGACGGACAAGTGACTGGACGACCTCCGACATTGGTGGCCTGAATTCTGGCTCAGGCTGTGCAATTGGAAACTGATCAATCAGCAACACCGTACAAAAAGGTTGGAGAGGGGAATAGCAACCAAACTCTTGAGACAATTTACCTGGACGCACAGAGCGATTGCGTCTGCGAACCGAGAGAGTGATTTTGCATGGTACAGCCCCTCTAGTGTCGGATCAACCATCTGATCTAGCGAGTCGATGTCGTGCAGCTGCGGTGAAGCCCACCGGACCAATGATTGCTGGGACCTTGCTTGAGAGCTGAAATAGTTTCAGTCAACAGTTATGATTCAGTCTAAACTCGATGCCACATCTTTTCACAGGGTAAGTCGCACCGCTATAGACCTTAGCTTGCTCACCTGTCAAATGCTTTCCGGCCAGTCAGTAGCTCAAGCATGACGACACCAAAGCTGTAAACGTCGCTCTTTTGAGAATACTGACCGGACATGGTCACCTCAGGAGCTCTATATCCCGAGTTGTCATCTGATTCCTGAAGATGTCAATGCGTAGGGGAATCTTTAGATAAAGTTTGCTCATTAAATATTCAATACTAACTTCAGAATGCATACTATAAGAATGATAAAAAAGAACTTCACGAATTGGAACTGAAATCGTCTGCTTTGTAAGGCAGCTGAGCATAAGACACAGTTATCAGAATAAGGTCTGATTGATAGTCTGCTTTTAACACTGATTTATCTTCCACAATTGATTCCAACAAACTGTTAACAAACAATAACATCAAATTGTAACTGTAAAATTTATCGTAGGACATTACAATAACAAATAAGGGCAATGCTGCTGTCACCTGTAAAAAAAAAGAAAAGAAAAGAACAGACTGATACCTGGAGTTCCTGGTTGGGAATTAGGTCTGCAAACCCGCAATCTGAAACATGGGGGTTAAGATCATCATCCAACAGTATGTTAGATGATTTGAAATTCTTGTGGATGATAGACGGCAAACAAGTTTCATGTAGATACCTGAAAACGGCACATATTCAGTTCAAGACCCCACACCCCCACCACCAAAAAATACATGATGAGTCTGCCTGACTTACTCTAATGCCCTCGCCGATCCTAGAGCAATCTTTACACGGTTATTCCAAGATAATGGTTTGCTGTACCCATCCGACAGGTGAAGGAGGTCATAAAGAGATCCATTGTTGTAGAATTCATATGCCAGCAAGCACTGTCCATGCTCTGAGCAGTAGCCATCTAGCTCTGAGAGGTTTGGATGATTTAGCTTTGCAATGTTGCTGACCAGCTCGATGAAGAAATCAGATGGGTGGCCTGGTATGGCAGAGAAATTGATTTTCTTCACAGCCAGAATCTGGAAAGGTACAGATAAAAAACTGAGGCTAGGATGGTTTAATGGAAACTGCAAGGTAAATTTACCGTGTCTGTTACTATAACATGATAAAATATGAACCGAAATTGTAGAAACAACAACAACAACAAAGCCTTTCAGTCCCAAACAAGTTGGGCAGGCTAGAGATGAGACCCATAAGATCTTGAAAGACTAGTCATGGTTCTGGCACGTGGATAGCTAACTTCCATGCACCAGATATCAAATTTATCTTGAGATAAGCAATTAGAAACCCTAAACCCTATAACCAATCCAGAGAAGCTCTCATACTATGTTAGCACTTGCATACAGATTTGCATGGTGTGTACAGTTTGTGAACTCCAGTCTGAATATCGATATGGTACCGCGTACATGAGCTTAATATAATCAATTCTACTTAATAGCATAGTCACTGATACTACAAAGTTATAAAGTAGTATGGATTAAGAATCACTGCTGTTAGGTTTGGTAAAATAAACAAATTCTTTGATAATGAAGGTTGAAAATTTCTTAATATAACGATACGCAGCTCTCCTACATGTTCAAGAAAAAAAATTAACATTAATCTAGGTGTTACTTATTTGTCTTCTCTGAACAACGGTTGCTGTTCAGAGCTGAGGCCCATCCGTGCTGTCTCACTCTCACCCACTGCAAAGGAACTGAAGAAGAATGTCTCGATGAACTTGAAACCACCGTCAAAAATCGAGCTGCACAAGTCCTTTGACGAAAATGATCCCACTAACAAGCCTGCCGCAGAGAAAGTAAACGTCTCTTCCATCAGGGCAACTGCATACACAGTGGCAGACCTGCAGGTAGCAACGAAGAGCTTCAGTGCTGACAATCTGGTCAGTGAAGGCCGTTTTGGCCGTGTTTACAGAGCACAGCTTTGTGATCAGAAGGTATGTTCAGTAACCTTTGTTTGGTCATTTTCTTTCCAGAGTGTAACACATTTTCAAGCTTTTTTTTTTCTTGAACATGTAGGAGAGCTGCGTATCGTTATATTAAGAAATTTTCAACCTTCATTATCAAAGAATTTGTTTATTTTACCAAACCTAACAGCAGTGATTCTTAATCCATACTACTTTATAACTTTGTAGTATCAGTGACTATGCTATTAAGTAGAATTGATTATATTAAGCTCATGTACGCGGTACCATATCGATATTCAGACTGGAGTTCACAAACTGTACACACCATGCAAATCTGTATGCAAGTGCTAACATAGTATGAGAGCTTCTCTGGATTGGTTATAGGGTTTAGGGTTTCTAATTGCTTATCTCAAGATAAATTTGATATCTGGTGCATGGAAGTTAGCTATCCACGTGCCAGAACCATGACTAGTCTTTCAAGATCTTATGGGTCTCATCTCTAGCCTGCCCAACTTGTTTGGGACTGAAAGGCTTTGTTGTTGTTGTTGTTTCTACAATTTCGGTTCATATTTTATCATGTTATAGTAACAGACACGGTAAATTTACCTTGCAGTTTCCATTAAACCATCCTAGCCTCAGTTTTTTATCTGTACCTTTCCAGATTCTGGCTGTGAAGAAAATCAATTTCTCTGCCATACCAGGCCACCCATCTGATTTCTTCATCGAGCTGGTCAGCAACATTGCAAAGCTAAATCATCCAAACCTCTCAGAGCTAGATGGCTACTGCTCAGAGCATGGACAGTGCTTGCTGGCATATGAATTCTACAACAATGGATCTCTTTATGACCTCCTTCACCTGTCGGATGGGTACAGCAAACCATTATCTTGGAATAACCGTGTAAAGATTGCTCTAGGATCGGCGAGGGCATTAGAGTAAGTCAGGCAGACTCATCATGTATTTTTTGGTGGTGGGGGTGTGGGGTCTTGAACTGAATATGTGCCGTTTTCAGGTATCTACATGAAACTTGTTTGCCGTCTATCATCCACAAGAATTTCAAATCATCTAACATACTGTTGGATGATGATCTTAACCCCCATGTTTCAGATTGCGGGTTTGCAGACCTAATTCCCAACCAGGAACTCCAGGTATCAGTCTGTTCTTTTCTTTTCTTTTTTTTTACAGGTGACAGCAGCATTGCCCTTATTTGTTATTGTAATGTCCTACGATAAATTTTACAGTTACAATTTGATGTTATTGTTTGTTAACAGTTTGTTGGAATCAATTGTGGAAGATAAATCAGTGTTAAAAGCAGACTATCAATCAGACCTTATTCTGATAACTGTGTCTTATGCTCAGCTGCCTTACAAAGCAGACGATTTCAGTTCCAATTCGTGAAGTTCTTTTTTATCATTCTTATAGTATGCATTCTGAAGTTAGTATTGAATATTTAATGAGCAAACTTTATCTAAAGATTCCCCTACGCATTGACATCTTCAGGAATCAGATGACAACTCGGGATATAGAGCTCCTGAGGTGACCATGTCCGGTCAGTATTCTCAAAAGAGCGACGTTTACAGCTTTGGTGTCGTCATGCTTGAGCTACTGACTGGCCGGAAAGCATTTGACAGGTGAGCAAGCTAAGGTCTATAGCGGTGCGACTTACCCTGTGAAAAGATGTGGCATCGAGTTTAGACTGAATCATAACTGTTGACTGAAACTATTTCAGCTCTCAAGCAAGGTCCCAGCAATCATTGGTCCGGTGGGCTTCACCGCAGCTGCACGACATCGACTCGCTAGATCAGATGGTTGATCCGACACTAGAGGGGCTGTACCATGCAAAATCACTCTCTCGGTTCGCAGACGCAATCGCTCTGTGCGTCCAGGTAAATTGTCTCAAGAGTTTGGTTGCTATTCCCCTCTCCAACCTTTTTGTACGGTGTTGCTGATTGATCAGTTTCCAATTGCACAGCCTGAGCCAGAATTCAGGCCACCAATGTCGGAGGTCGTCCAGTCACTTGTCCGTCTTGTGCAGCGAGCAAGCATGGGGACAGCACTAAGCAGCGAGTGGAATTCTTGTGGATGATAGACGGCAAACAAGTTTCATGTAGATACCTGAAAACGGCACATATTCAGTTCAAGACCCCACACCCCCACCACCAAAAAATACATGATGAGTCTGCCTGACTTACTCTAATGCCCTCGCCGATCCTAGAGCAATCTTTACACGGTTATTCCAAGATAATGGTTTGCTGTACCCATCCGACAGGTGAAGGAGGTCATAAAGAGATCCATTGTTGTAGAATTCATATGCCAGCAAGCACTGTCCATGCTCTGAGCAGTAGCCATCTAGCTCTGAGAGGTTTGGATGATTTAGCTTTGCAATGTTGCTGACCAGCTCGATGAAGAAATCAGATGGGTGGCCTGGTATGGCAGAGAAATTGATTTTCTTCACAGCCAGAATCTGGAAAGGTACAGATAAAAAACTGAGGCTAGGATGGTTTAATGGAAACTGCAAGGTAAATTTACCGTGTCTGTTACTATAACATGATAAAATATGAACCGAAATTGTAGAAACAACAACAACAACAAAGCCTTTCAGTCCCAAACAAGTTGGGCAGGCTAGAGATGAGACCCATAAGATCTTGAAAGACTAGTCATGGTTCTGGCACGTGGATAGCTAACTTCCATGCACCAGATATCAAATTTATCTTGAGATAAGCAATTAGAAACCCTAAACCCTATAACCAATCCAGAGAAGCTCTCATACTATGTTAGCACTTGCATACAGATTTGCATGGTGTGTACAGTTTGTGAACTCCAGTCTGAATATCGATATGGTACCGCGTACATGAGCTTAATATAATCAATTCTACTTAATAGCATAGTCACTGATACTACAAAGTTATAAAGTAGTATGGATTAAGAATCACTGCTGTTAGGTTTGGTAAAATAAACAAATTCTTTGATAATGAAGGTTGAAAATTTCTTAATATAACGATACGCAGCTCTCCTACATGTTCAAGAAAAAAAATTAACATTAATCTAGGTGTTACTTATTTGTCTTCTCTGAACAACGGTTGCTGTTCAGAGCTGAGGCCCATCCGTGCTGTCTCACTCTCACCCACTGCAAAGGAACTGAAGAAGAATGTCTCGATGAACTTGAAACCACCGTCAAAAATCGAGCTGCACAAGTC
>JAHUYU010000020.1:0-21117 GCA_030439765.1 Tripidium arundinaceum | reverse complement strand
CCACATTCAACAAGCTCGAGAAACTCAAAATAATGTCTCAGTTTTGATGTATATTAAGGAAAACAAAGGTTATTACAAAAGATGGATAATAACACACAAAATGACCTCTAAAAAAGAGTACATGATAGACCAAATTGGTCGTCTTCTTCCTTCAATCATCCACTATCTGTCAGAGCTTGAAGATCGCACTAAAAAGACCGCAAGGAAAAGAGAGACTTGCAAACACCCTCGCCAAACAAGGCTTTAAAGACTGCAAAAGCCACTCGCCACTAACAATGAGATCTAGTACCCACTAAAAGAACATCGGCTAGAGGAACCCCACAAGAACGCAGGCTTACAATTCTTCACCATCAAAACAAAGTGTTGGAGAGCCAGACCTTGTTGTAGAATAGAGCAAAAGAAGATGTTGAGATCGCCAAAACTGCTTCTCCAGATAAGCACGCCAATTGCAAAGGTCTAAAGAGAACCAACAAATTTGACAGACCACTCTCACAGGTCCTTCACTGATGCTAGATTGAATGTTATTGAGGTAGGGAGAGGCCGAAGAAAGACCTTATTCTAATGCGTCTAATGATAAAAAATAGTACATCACATACACATACTTGAGATGAGCATATCAACATATGACAAATAAATAAACAATCAACAACAAGTATATAATAAAATTAACATTTGAGTAGGATGGCTAGTTGTCTAATGCGAGTATTTATTACCTGCGAGTAAGCGGGCATGGGTAGTATATACCCGCACATGCACCCACACCCGCCTACCTAACTGGTAGAGGATTTCGCCCAATAATATACCTATGGGTACTTAAAATTGTTCATACTCACCTATTTATCAGGTAAAACTCATCAGGTATTCGGGTATTGAGTACCCTTTGCCATATCTAGCTACAGTTGATGGCCGTTGCAAGCTGCTACCCGGCGCTAGGCTACTAGGTCTAGTCGCCGGTCGGGCCGTCGCTAGCCGCCCGCACAGGCCACTGGTGTTGGCATGCTACGTGCCTAGTAGCGTGGCGCTGGCTGCCTAGGTCTAGTCGTCGAGTCGTTGGGGCTTCAAATCGAAGGAGAACACGAGATTGGAGGACAATAGGATTGCAGCAGCTTGGTGCAACAAGTAGGTGGTAGTTCCCACATCGCCAATTCCAATCAAAAATCCCCATGAAGCCATGAATGAATGATTATGTGCCTTTGTCCATTTATGTAGAACGACTACATGAATTTGGAGCACGACAATAGATAACAAAAGGTAAAATTTCAAATTCTCAATTCCTAAATAAAAAATCCCCATTGTCGCAAAGTAGAGCAACTGGTATGTTGCCAATTTTTTCATTAATCAAATATATTTTATAATAGACTACATTACTAATATATTTTTAAATTCCAAACTTATGTGTAGGTTCAAGTTTGCATACTATTGTTAATGAAGATATGAGAAGCAAAGGCGAACCAAACCACCGTTGGCTAGGTATTTTGTTCACCACATTCATGTGTTTCATCAATTATTACTGTGTTCGACTGTGCTTATTTTAAGCCGTAGCCGGCTGCTGCTCCTCCTCTCAAAAATTACTGTTTACACAGTGCAATAAGCAACAACAGCCACTTAATATAAGTGCAGCTGAACACAGCCTATGTTGTGAATTTAAGCATAGAATTGAAATATTGTCAAAATTTATGTATTTATGAGCTATTTTTATTATCTATCAATATTAAACCGGTGTGGACGGTATTTTGTACCAAGTGATCCTAGGCATAAAATTGACTAGCTCCGTCACTAATCCATGTACATTAAACTTAGAGCATCCTCTATTTTGACGAGTATAAACTCCATCTAGATCTGCTACGCCCATCCATCAAACTTGAGATCATTTTGCAAAATAGTTTCATAGGATATATTTGTAAAAAAGGTCAAGAAAAATAGTCAAATTGAAAAGAAAAACACTCGCACTAAACTGTCGGAGGCCACTTCTCAGCCTCTTCTTCTGCTCAACCGACGTGCGCTCTCTCTCTTTCTGGTGCGGCAATTGGGCGACCGCTGACGCCCCTACTGTTGGTATTTTTAACATCATCACTGTAAATGTAGCATTTCAACCATTCATAGATAATAATGCTAACAAATATACTGATAGTTCAGGCTCTATTCAATCCGCAAGCGCACAGATCTATCATTGTAGCATTTTACCTAAAGTATTCAGGGTATCGTTATTTATATTTTCCTATAGGAAGGCAATAGCTAATCATGGATATTGGATAGCTCAATATAATATAGCATAATAATCAATTGTTCATCAGGGGTAAGTATAGCATTGATAATTTGAAGGATAGTGAAGTTCACACAGGCATATATGAGCATCTCTATCAGAGGTAAAAGAAGACAATTAGATAAAAGAATAAAGAATAAAAGAATAACCCTAACTAGAACAATCTATTATAATTATTGTCAAGAATTCTAGCAAGTCATACAATTAATATAAACATGGTCAGATTCACATCTAAATGGATCGAGATAATGTCTAAAGTCTAGTCTGCCAGCTCCCCGCATCGCTTTAGACTCCTACACCGTACCCGAACGTGGGGAAATACGAGGGACGAACAGGGCTGTCACCACCTGCCGCCTACCTCACTACGTGGAGTACGAAGTGCAATTACCTGTTCCCTTGTATCCAAGTACTACACTTGCATACACGGAAACCACATATGCTCCCCCAGGTCGAGAACATATGAGAATTCGAAGACTTGATAAACCACCAACTAGACATTAGTTTAAACATGATCACACTAATTATATGTTTAATTAAGATCAAAATTCTAATCATCATGATCAAGATACTCGAACTAAGAACTAGGTCTAATACGAAGAACATAAATGAAGAATTAGACTCCAATTCAAGAACAATACTATAAATATAAGTAGAGAACAAAAACAAGATGAAACTAGAACTAGATTTATTCATACCAAGATCAGCCAAAATGTTCTTCTCCTCCTTATAACTTGAAGCTCTGCTCTAAGTCTAAATTAGAACTAAAATGATAAACTAAAACTAGAGAACTCTGGAGTTGTATTGCCTGAATGTGTGAAACTTGATTACAGAGGAGAGCGAGGCTACTTTTTATAGTGCCTAAAGGACGGTTCGTAGACGTAGAATCTTGGTAACCCATGGCACCGTCTTTAGCACCGCTATAGGAACCGCTATGCGAAAGATGGGCCCGAAACACGCCACCAGGGGCGGCCGCACCAGGGGGTCGGCCGCACCCTGGCTGCCACCTCTCACCATCGACTTTGTCTGGTGGGCTCTCTGATGGGTCTGGATCACTTCTATGTTGGGTATTGGCTCTGGTTCGCGTCGTAGATTTGGTCTTCTTCACATTCTCCAACTTGGGCCGCGCGAATACGCTTTGTTGATTGCGCATTTTTTCGAATTTTACACTAATTCCACACTTAAGTCATGCAAAACAGTAATCTTCCAATACATCTAGAATTAGGTGAATATTAAAGACATATGCATGTAAAATATATGTTTTTTTCATTTTTAATACAAGTTAGCGGTATGAAATAGGTCATTAGTAACCGCCAGCACCTACGCCAGATGCCCAGGTCTTTGTCAGTGCCTTCGTCACTTTCTTCGCCGGCGGCGAACCGCCAACAGGTATGCACACCCTTTATCTTCCATTCCTGCTGTACGAAACCGGGCATCCGAACCCTAACTTTAGCTATTTGGCTATATATTTATTCGGATCTATCTAATTACAAATCTTTTTGCAAGAATTATTGGCTTTACTGGGTCTGCCCCTGGTTCAACTGATCGAACCCCCATGGCCGACGTCGAGTCCAACCCTGGCGCCGGGGGGAAGCCGCCGCCGTACAAAGATCCTGACAATGGGAGTCAGCGGTTCCTACTCGAGTCGGAGTTCGTGCAGTGCCTCGCCAACCCTGCCTACATCCACTGTACTGTACTGTCCTCCGTTCTCTTGTTTCATCTCATCTCGTTAGGATTAGCTAATCTGATATTGCACGCATCTATGGAACTAATAAATGTTAAATGAGGACGTGTTGCTGCATCGGTTGGTGACTGCTAGTAACTAGCAATCCATTGCAAAAAGATTTGTAATTAGATAGATCCGAATAAATATATAGCCAAATAGCTAAAGTTAGGGTTCGGATGCCCGGTTTCGTACAGCAGGAATGGAAGATAAAGGGTGTGCATACCTGTTGGCGGTTCGCCGCCGGCGAAGAAAGTGACGAAGGCACTGACAAAGACCTGGGCATCTGGCGTAGGTGCTGGCGGTTACTAATGACCTATTTCATACCGCTAACTTGTATTAAAAATGAAAAAAAACATATATTTTACATGCATATGTCTTTAATATTCACCTAATTCTAGATGTATTGGAAGATTACTGTTTTGCATGACTTAAGTGTGGAATTAGTGTAAAATTCGAAAAAATGCGCAATCAACAAAGCGTATTCGCGCGGCCCAAGTTGGAGAATGTGAAGAAGACCAAATCTACGACGCGAACCAGAGCCAATACCCAACATAGAAGTGATCCAGACCCATCAGAGAGCCCACCAGACAAAGTCGATGGTGAGAGGTGGCAGCCAGGGTGCGGCCCGACCCCCTGGTGCGGCCGCCCCTGGTGGCGTGTTTCGGGCCCATCTTTCGCATAGCGGTTCCTATAGCGGTGCTAAAGACGGTGCCATGGGTTACCAAGATTCTACGTCTACGAACCGTCCTTTAGGCACTATAAAAAGTAGCCTCGCTCTCCTCTGTAATCAAGTTTCACACATTCAGGCAATACAACTCCAGAGTTCTCTAGTTTTAGTTTATCATTTTAGTTCTAATTTAGACTTAGAGCAGAGCTTCAAGTTATAAGGAGGAGAAGAACATTTTGGCTGATCTTGGTATGAATAAATCTAGTTCTAGTTTCATCTTGTTTTTGTTCTCTACTTATATTTATAGTATTGTTCTTGAATTGGAGTCTAATTCTTCATTTATGTTCTTCGTATTAGACCTAGTTCTTAGTTCGAGTATCTTGATCATGATGATTAGAATTTTGATCTTAATTAAACATATAATTAGTGTGATCATGTTTAAACTAATGTCTAGTTGGTGGTTTATCAAGTCTTCGAATTCTCATATGTTCTCGACCTGGGGGAGCATATGTGGTTTCCGTGTATGCAAGTGTAGTACTTGGATACAAGGGAACAGGTAATTGCACTTCGTACTCCACGTAGTGAGGTAGGCGGCAGGTGGTGACAGCCCTGTTCGTCCCTCGTATTTCCCCACGTTCGGGTACGGTGTAGGAGTCTAAAGCGATGCGGGGAGCTGGCAGACTAGACTTTAGACATTATCTCGATCCATTTAGATGTGAATCTGACCATGTTTATATTAATTGTATGACTTGCTAGAATTCTTGACAATAATTATAATAGATTGTTCTAGTTAGGGTTATTCTTTTATTCTTTATTCTTTTATCTAATTGTCTTCTTTTACCTCTGATAGAGATGCTCATATATGCCTGTGTGAACTTCACTATCCTTCAAATTATCAATGCTATACTTACCCCTGATGAACAATTGATTATTATGCTATATTATATTGAGCTATCCAATATCCATGATTAGCTATTGCCTTCCTATAGGAAAATATAAATAACGATACCCTGAATACTTTAGGTAAAATGCTACAATGATAGATCTGTGCGCTTGCGGATTGAATAGAGCCTGAACTATCAGTATATTTGTTAGCATTATTATCTATGAATGGTTGAAATGCTACATTTACAGTGATGATGTTAAAAATACCAACAGTAGGGGCGTCAGCGGTCGCCCAATTGCCGCACCAGAAAGAGAGAGAGCGCACGTCGGTTGAGGCAGAAGAAGAGGCTGAGAAGTGGCCTCCGACAGTTTAGTGCGAGTGTTTTTCTTTTCAATTTGACTATTTTTCTTGACCTTTTTTACAAATATATCCTATGAAACTATTTTGCAAAATGATCTCAAGTTTGATGGATGGGCGTAGCAGATCTAGATGGAGTTTATACTCGTCAAAATAGAGGATGCTCTAAGTTTAATGTACATGGATTAGTGACGGAGCTAGTCAATTTTATGCCTAGGATCACTTGGTACAAAATACCGTCCACACCGGTTTAATATTGATAGATAATAAAAATAGCTCATAAATACATAAATTTTGACAATATTTCAATTCTATGCTTAAATTCACAACATAGGCTGTGTTCAGCTGCACTTATATTAAGTGGCTGTTGTTGCTTATTGCACTGTGTAAACAGTAATTTTTGAGAGGAGGAGCAGCAGCCGGCTACGGCTTAAAATAAGCACAGTCGAACACAGTAATAATTGATGAAACACATGAATGTGGTGAACAAAATACCTAGCCAACGGTGGTTTGGTTCGCCTTTGCTTCTCATATCTTCATTAACAATAGTATGCAAACTTGAACCTACACATAAGTTTGGAATTTAAAATATATTAGTAATGTAGTCTATTATAAAATATATTTGATTAATGAAAAAATTGGCAACATACCAGTTGCTCTACTTTGCGACAATGGGATTTTTTATTTAGGAATTGAGAATTTGAAATTTTACCTTTTGTTATCTATTGTCGTGCTCCAAATTCATGTAGTCGTTCTACATAAATGGACAAAGGCACATAATCATTCATTCATGGCTTCATGGGGATTTTTGATTGGAATTGGCGATGTGGGAACTACCACCTACTTGTTGCACCAAGCTGCTGCAATCCTATTGTCCTCCAATCTCGTGTTCTCCTTCGATTTGAAGCCCCAACGACTCGACGACTAGACCTAGGCAGCCAGCGCCACGCTACTAGGCACGTAGCATGCCAACACCAGTGGCCTGTGCGGGCGGCTAGCGACGGCCCGACCGGCGACTAGACCTAGTAGCCTAGCGCCGGGTAGCAGCTTGCAACGGCCATCAACTGTAGCTAGATATGGCAAAGGGTACTCAATACCCGAATACCTGATGAGTTTTACCTGATAAATAGGTGAGTATGAACAATTTTAAGTACCCATAGGTATATTATTGGGCGAAATCCTCTACCAGTTAGGTAGGCGGGTGTGGGTGCATGTGCGGGTATATACTACCCATGCCCGCTTACTCGCAGGTAATAAATACTCGCATTAGACAACTAGCCATCCTACTCAAATGTTAATTTTATTATATACTTGTTGTTGATTGTTTATTTATTTGTCATATGTTGATATGCTCATCTCAAGTATGTGTATGTGATGTACTATTTTTTATCATTAGACGCATTAGAATAAGGTCTTTCTTCGGCCTCTCCCTACCTCAATAACATTCAATCTAGCATCAGTGAAGGACCTGTGAGAGTGGTCTGTCAAATTTGTTGGTTCTCTTTAGACCTTTGCAATTGGCGTGCTTATCTGGAGAAGCAGTTTTGGCGATCTCAACATCTTCTTTTGCTCTAAGTCTAAATTAGAACTAAAATGATAAACTAAAACTAGAGAACTCTGGAGTTGTATTGCCTGAATGTGTGAAACTTGATTACAGAGGAGAGCGAGGCTACTTTTTATAGTGCCTAAAGGACGGTTCGTAGACGTAGAATCTTGGTAACCCATGGCACCGTCTTTAGCACCGCTATAGGAACCGCTATGCGAAAGATGGGCCCGAAACACGCCACCAGGGGCGGCCGCACCAGGGGGTCGGCCGCACCCTGGCTGCCACCTCTCACCATCGACTTTGTCTGGTGGGCTCTCTGATGGGTCTGGATCACTTCTATGTTGGGTATTGGCTCTGGTTCGCGTCGTAGATTTGGTCTTCTTCACATTCTCCAACTTGGGCCGCGCGAATACGCTTTGTTGATTGCGCATTTTTTCGAATTTTTACACTAATTCCACACTTAAGTCATGCAAAACAGTAATCTTCCAATACATCTAGAATTAGGTGAATATTAAAGACATATGCATGTAAAATATATGTTTTTTTCATTTTTAATACAAGTTAGCGGTATGAAATAGGTCATTAGTAACCGCCAGCACCTACGCCAGATGCCCAGGTCTTTGTCAGTGCCTTCGTCACTTTCTTCGCCGGCGGCGAACCGCCAACAGGTATGCACACCCTTTATCTTCCATTCCTGCTGTACGAAACCGGGCATCCGAACCCTAACTTTAGCTATTTGGCTATATATTTATTCGGATCTATCTAATTACAAATCTTTTTGCAATGGATTGCTAGTTACTAGCAGTCACCAACCGATGCAGCAACACGTCCTCATTTAACATTTATTAGTTCCATAGATGCGTGCAATATCAGATTAGCTAATCCTAACGAGATGAGATGAAACAAGAGAACGGAGGACAGTACAGTACAGTGGATGTAGGCAGGGTTGGCGAGGCACTGCACGAACTCCGACTCGAGTAGGAACCGCTGACTCCCATTGTCAGGATCTTTGTACGGCGGCGGCTTCCCCCCGGCGCCAGGGTTGGACTCGACGTCGGCCATGGGGGTTCGATCAGTTGAACCAGGGGCAGACCCAGTAAAGCCAATAATTCTTGCAAAAAGATTTGTAATTAGATAGATCCGAATAAATATATAGCCAAATAGCTAAAGTTAGGGTTCGGATGCCCGGTTTCGTACAGCAGGAATGGAAGATAAAGGGTGTGCATACCTGTTGGCGGTTCGCCGCCGGCGAAGAAAGTGACGAAGGCACTGACAAAGACCTGGGCATCTGGCGTAGGTGCTGGCGGTTACTAATGACCTATTTCATACCGCTAACTTGTATTAAAAATGAAAAAAACATATATTTTACATGCATATGTCTTTAATATTCACCTAATTCTAGATGTATTGGAAGATTACTGTTTTGCATGACTTAAGTGTGGAATTAGTGTAAAATTCGAAAAAATGCGCAATCAACAAAGCGTATTCGCGCGGCCCAAGTTGGAGAATGTGAAGAAGACCAAATCTACGACGCGAACCAGAGCCAATACCCAACATAGAAGTGATCCAGACCCATCAGAGAGCCACCAGACAAAGTCGATGGTGAGAGGTGGCAGCCAGGGTGCGGCCGACCCCCTGGTGCGGCCGCCCCTGGTGGCGTGTTTCGGGCCCATCTTTCGCATAGCGGTTCCTATAGCGGTGCTAAAGACGGTGCCATGGGTTACCAAGATTCTACGTCTACGAACCGTCCTTTAGGCACTATAAAAAGTAGCCTCGCTCTCCTCTGTAATCAAGTTTCACACATTCAGGCAATACAACTCCAGAGTTCTCTAGTTTTAGTTTATCATTTTAGTTCTAATTTAGACTTAGAGCAGAGCTTCAAGTTATAAGGAGGAGAAGAACATTTTGGCTGATCTTGGTATGAATAAATCTAGTTCTAGTTTCATCTTGTTTTTGTTCTCTACTTATATTTATAGTATTGTTCTTGAATTGGAGTCTAATTCTTCATTTATGTTCTTCGTATTAGACCTAGTTCTTAGTTCGAGTATCTTGATCATGATGATTAGAATTTTGATCTTAATTAAACATATAATTAGTGTGATCATGTTTAAACTAATGTCTAGTTGGTGGTTTATCAAGTCTTCGAATTCTCATATGTTCTCGACCTGGGGGAGCATATGTGGTTTCCGTGTATGCAAGTGTAGTACTTGGATACAAGGGAACAGGTAATTGCACTTCGTACTCCACGTAGTGAGGTAGGCGGCAGGTGGTGACAGCCCTGTTCGTCCCTCGTATTTCCCCACGTTCGGGTACGGTGTAGGAGTCTAAAGCGATGCGGGGAGCTGGCAGACTAGACTTTAGACATTATCTCGATCCATTTAGATGTGAATCTGACCATGTTTATATTAATTGTATGACTTGCTAGAATTCTTGACAATAATTATAATAGATTGTTCTAGTTAGGGTTATTCTTTTATTCTTTATTCTTTTATCTAATTGTCTTCTTTTACCTCTGATAGAGATGCTCATATATGCCTGTGTGAACTTCACTATCCTTCAAATTATCAATGCTATACTTACCCCTGATGAACAATTGATTATTATGCTATATTATATTGAGCTATCCAATATCCATGATTAGCTATTGCCTTCCTATAGGAAAATATAAATAACGATACCCTGAATACTTTAGGTAAAATGCTACAATGATAGATCTGTGCGCTTGCGGATTGAATAGAGCCTGAACTATCAGTATATTTGTTAGCATTATTATCTATGAATGGTTGAAATGCTACATTTACAGTGATGATGTTAAAAATACCAACAGTAGGGGCGTCAGCGGTCGCCCAATTGCCGCACCAGAAAGAGAGAGAGCGCACGTCGGTTGAGGCAGAAGAAGAGGCTGAGAAGTGGCCTCCGACAGTTTAGTGCGAGTGTTTTTCTTTTCAATTTGACTATTTTTCTTGACCTTTTTTACAAATATATCCTATGAAACTATTTTGCAAAATGATCTCAAGTTTGATGGATGGGCGTAGCAGATCTAGATGGAGTTTATACTCGTCAAAATAGAGGATGCTCTAAGTTTAAATGTACATGGATTAGTGACGGAGCTAGTCAATTTTATGCCTAGGATCACTTGGTACAAAATACCGTCCACACCGGTTTAATATTGATAGATAATAAAAATAGCTCATAAATACATAAATTTTGACAATATTTCAATTCTATGCTTAAATTCACAACATAGGCTGTGTTCAGCTGCACTTATATTAAGTGGCTGTTGTTGCTTATTGCACTGTGTAAACAGTAATTTTTGAGAGGAGGAGCAGCAGCCGGCTACGGCTTAAAATAAGCACAGTCGAACACAGTAATAATTGATGAAACACATGAATGTGGTGAACAAAATACCTAGCCAACGGTGGTTTGGTTCGCCTTTGCTTCTCATATCTTCATTAACAATAGTATGCAAACTTGAACCTACACATAAGTTTGGAATTTAAAAATATATTAGTAATGTAGTCTATTATAAAATATATTTGATTAATGAAAAAATTGGCAACATACCAGTTGCTCTACTTTGCGACAATGGGGATTTTTTATTTAGGAATTGAGAATTTGAAATTTTACCTTTTGTTATCTATTGTCGTGCTCCAAATTCATGTAGTCGTTCTACATAAATGGACAAAGGCACATAATCATTCATTCATGGCTTCATGGGGATTTTTGATTGGAATTGGCGATGTGGGAACTACCACCTACTTGTTGCACCAAGCTGCTGCAATCCTATTGTCCTCCAATCTCGTGTTCTCCTTCGATTTGAAGCCCCAACGACTCGACGACTAGACCTAGGCAGCCAGCGCCACGCTACTAGGCACGTAGCATGCCAACACCAGTGGCCTGTGCGGGCGGCTAGCGACGGCCCGACCGGCGACTAGACCTAGTAGCCTAGCGCCGGGTAGCAGCTTGCAACGGCCATCAACTGTAGCTAGATATGGCAAAGGGTACTCAATACCCGAATACCTGATGAGTTTTACCTGATAAATAGGTGAGTATGAACAATTTTAAGTACCCATAGGTATATTATTGGGCGAAATCCTCTACCAGTTAGGTAGGCGGGTGTGGGTGCGTGTGCGGGTATATACTACCCATGCCCGCTTACTCGCAGGTAATAAATACTCGCATTAGACAACTAGCCATCCTACTCAAATGTTAATTTTATTATATACTTGTTGTTGATTGTTTATTTATTTGTCATATGTTGATATGCTCATCTCAAGTATGTGTATGTGATGTACTATTTTTTATCATTAGACGCTTTTATGCTTGGCATGTATCATTAATGAATATCTAAATTGATGATATTCTTTGTGTTCTTGTGGGTACTGGTTACCCGTTGGATAATATTACTTGTGCGGTTACGGATATGGGTAAATTTTCCTAGCCGCGTGTGGACACGGGTAACCCGACGAGTAAAATTACACCTAATGGGTATGGGATGACACTACCCGTCAGGTACGTACCCGTTGCCATCCTTAACTGCGGCCCCATTTGCCGGCCGTGCCTTTTCCGCTTTGCTACAGTGCTAGCCTAGGCTTGGTCCAAACCTCCACCGGTGGCTAGGGTTTGATGTAGGTAAGAAGATCCAGGGAGAAGGGAGGAAGAGAGTGAGACATTGCGTCACATCGTGGAAAACGCTATCGTGCCTAGGTTGTTTGGAGCCTAGAGAAGAGATGTTGGGGCAAAAATTGTAAGGGGTACAAGAGGATTATTGGGCCATGCCTAGGCCCTTATCTGCCCATGACATGGAATATATTTTCATAAAGACACTCAAAATAATGTCTCAGTTTTGATGTATATTAAGGAAAACAAAGGTTATTACAAAAGATGGATAATAACACACAAAATGACCTCTAAAAAAGAGTACATGATAGACCAAATTGGTCGTCTTCTTCCTTCAATCATCCACTATCTGTCAGAGCTTGAAGATCGCACTAAAAGACCGCAAGGAAAAGAGAGACTTGCAAACACCCTCGCCAAACAAGGCTTTAAAGACTGCAAAAGCCACTCGCCACTAACAATGAGATCTAGTACCCACTAAAAGAACATCGGCTAGAGGAACCCCACAAGAACGCAGACTTACAATTCTTCACCATCAAAACAAAGTGTTGGAGAGCCAGACCTTGTTGTAGAATAGAGCAAAAGAAGATGTTGAGATCGCCAAAACTGCTTCTCCAGATAAGCACGCCAATTGCAAAGGTCTAAAGAGAACCAACAAATTTGACAGACCACTCTCACAGGTCCTTCACTGATGCTAGATTGAATGTTATTGAGGTAGGGAGAGGCCGAAGAAAGACCTTATTCTAATGCGTCATTGTCGCCACCACCGCATCGATGGTGTAACCAATCATTAGATGAACAAGGATCAACAAATCTAAATCTATGAAGGGGTCAGGTCCCTGCTTCTGAAAGGGACTAGGATGGCTAGAGGGTGGTTGAATATCCTATTAAAATTTTCCTTCAAAGACACAACACTAGGCAAGGTGATTAGGAAAAGAGACAATCCAAATAGCCACTACTTGTCTAGCTTAGCACTTCAAAGCAAAACTCCTAAACAATTCTAGTAGAAAGGATCAACACTACTACTAGACCACACCAACTACCCGAGGCTAGCAACTACCACTAGTTAAGCTACACAAAGTAGTCTACTCAGCTAAGAGAGCTACAACTCCAACTACACAAGCACAAGTATGAGAATGTAAATTGCAAGTGTAGTAGAGGCAAACCCATGGGGCAATAGATACAATAATGTTTTCACCCAAGGTTCGGTTGCTTGCCGATAACCTACGGCCCCATTGAGATGAGTCCTTGGATTCCGGATCCTTCGCAAACAAAGCTAGCCCTCAAGATAGACCCTAAACATGGGTGCTCGCGTATGATTCGACGAATAAACAAAGCACTCCAACTATCCTCTTGATTCCATTAGAGTTGCCCTTCACGATCTCCCGCGGGGTGAGCACAAAAATCCTCACAATCACTTGATTGGAGCCACCAAACAATCACCCAATGGTGCTCAACAATCCCAACCAGATCCAAGCCATCTAGGTGAGGACAGCAACCAAGAGTAACAAGAAATTTGCACCAACATGATGAGCTAGTTCCACTAGATGCAAACTCACTAAGCAAATGCATTAGTTCTCTCTCCAATCTCACTCTAGATCAATCCCAAAGCATGCAAGTGAGTGGAGTGTGTTCTTGAGCTCCTCAAGGGTGGTTGCAAGCTGCTACCCGGCGCTAGGCTACTAGGTCTAGTCGCCGGTCGGGCCGTCGCTAGCCGCCCGCACAGGCCACTGGTGTTGGCATGCTACGTGCCTAGTAGCGTGGCGCTGGCTGCCTAGGTCTAGTCGTCGAGTCGTTGGGGCTTCAAATCGAAGGAGAACACGAGATTGGAGGACAATAGGATTGCAGCAGCTTGGTGCAACAAGTAGGTGGTAGTTCCCACATCGCCAATTCCAATCAAAAATCCCCATGAAGCCATGAATGAATGATTATGTGCCTTTGTCCATTTATGTAGAACGACTACATGAATTTGGAGCACGACAATAGATAACAAAAGGTAAAATTTCAAATTCTCAATTCCTAAATAAAAAATCCCCATTGTCGCAAAGTAGAGCAACTGGTATGTTGCCAATTTTTTCATTAATCAAATATATTTTATAATAGACTACATTACTAATATATTTTTAAATTCCAAACTTATGTGTAGGTTCAAGTTTGCATACTATTGTTAATGAAGATATGAGAAGCAAAGGCGAACCAAACCACCGTTGGCTAGGTATTTTGTTCACCACATTCATGTGTTTCATCAATTATTACTGTGTTCGACTGTGCTTATTTTAAGCCGTAGCCGGCTGCTGCTCCTCCTCTCAAAAATTACTGTTTACACAGTGCAATAAGCAACAACAGCCACTTAATATAAGTGCAGCTGAACACAGCCTATGTTGTGAATTTAAGCATAGAATTGAAATATTGTCAAAATTTATGTATTTATGAGCTATTTTTATTATCTATCAATATTAAACCGGTGTGGACGGTATTTTGTACCAAGTGATCCTAGGCATAAAATTGACTAGCTCCGTCACTAATCCATGTACATTAAACTTAGAGCATCCTCTATTTTGACGAGTATAAACTCCATCTAGATCTGCTACGCCCATCCATCAAACTTGAGATCATTTTGCAAAATAGTTTCATAGGATATATTTGTAAAAAAGGTCAAGAAAAATAGTCAAATTGAAAAGAAAAACACTCGCACTAAACTGTCGGAGGCCACTTCTCAGCCTCTTCTTCTGCCTCAACCGACGTGCGCTCTCTCTCTTTCTGGTGCGGCAATTGGGCGACCGCTGACGCCCCTACTGTTGGTATTTTTAACATCATCACTGTAAATGTAGCATTTCAACCATTCATAGATAATAATGCTAACAAATATACTGATAGTTCAGGCTCTATTCAATCCGCAAGCGCACAGATCTATCATTGTAGCATTTTACCTAAAGTATTCAGGGTATCGTTATTTATATTTTCCTATAGGAAGGCAATAGCTAATCATGGATATTGGATAGCTCAATATAATATAGCATAATAATCAATTGTTCATCAGGGGTAAGTATAGCATTGATAATTTGAAGGATAGTGAAGTTCACACAGGCATATATGAGCATCTCTATCAGAGGTAAAAGAAGACAATTAGATAAAAGAGAGACTTGCAAACACCCTCGCCAAACAAGGCTTTAAAGACTGCAAAAGCCACTCGCCACTAACAATGAGATCTAGTACCCACTAAAAGAACATCGGCTAGAGGAACCCCACAAGAACGCAGACTTACAATTCTTCACCATCAAAACAAAGTGTTGGAGAGCCAGACCTTGTTGTAGAATAGAGCAAAAGAAGATGTTGAGATCGCCAAAACTGCTTCTCCAGATAAGCACGCCAATTGCAAAGGTCTAAAGAGAACCAACAAATTTGACAGACCACTCTCACAGGTCCTTCACTGATGCTAGATTGAATGTTATTGAGGTAGGGAGAGGCCGAAGAAAGACCTTATTCTAATGCGTCATTGTCGCCACCACCGCATCGATGGTGTAACCAATCATTAGATGAACAAGGATCAACAAATCTAAATCTATGAAGGGGTCAGGTCCCTGCTTCTGAAAGGGACTAGGATGGCTAGAGGGTGGTTGAATATCCTATTAAAATTTTCCTTCAAAGACACAACACTAGGCAAGGTGATTAGGAAAAGAGACAATCCAAATAGCCACTACTTGTCTAGCTTAGCACTTCAAAGCAAAACTCCTAAACAATTCTAGTAGAAAGGATCAACACTACTACTAGACCACACCAACTACCCGAGGCTAGCAACTACCACTAGTTAAGCTACACAAAGTAGTCTACTCAGCTAAGAGAGCTACAACTCCAACTACACAAGCACAAGTATGAGAATGTAAATTGCAAGTGTAGTAGAGGCAAACCCATGGGGCAATAGATACAATAATGTTTTCACCCAAGGTTCGGTTGCTTGCCGATAACCTACGGCCCCATTGAGATGAGTCCTTGGATTCCGGATCCTTCGCAAACAAAGCTAGCCCTCAAGATAGACCCTAAACATGGGTGCTCGCGTATGATTCGACGAATAAACAAAGCACTCCAACTATCCTCTTGATTCCATTAGAGTTGCCCTTCACGATCTCCCGCGGGGTGAGCACAAAAATCCTCACAATCACTTGATTGGAGCCACCAAACAATCACCCAATGGTGCTCAACAATCCCAACCAGATCCAAGCCATCTAGGTGAGGACAGCAACCAAGAGTAACAAGAAATTTGCACCAACATGATGAGCTAGTTCCACTAGATGCAAACTCACTAAGCAAATGCATTAGTTCTCTCTCCAATCTCACTCTAGATCAATCCCAAAGCATGCAAGTGAGTGGAGTGTGTTCTTGAGCTCCTCAAGGGTGGTTGTATCGGTAGAAATGGCCAAGAGAGCCCAAAAGGTTGAACACCCCTTGTATTTATAGCCCCATGGGTTTGCCTCTACTACACTTGCAATTTACATTCTCATACTTGTGCTTGTGTAGTTGGAGTTGTAGCTCTCTTAGCTGAGTAGACTACTTTGTGTAGCTTAACTAGTGGTAGTTGCTAGCCTCGGGTAGTTGGTGTGGTCTAGTAGTAGTGTTGATCCTTTCTACTAGAATTGTTTAGGAGTTTTGCTTTGAAGTGCTAAGCTAGACAAGTAGTGGCTATTTGGATTGTCTCTTTTCCTAATCACCTTGCCTAGTGTTGTGTCTTTGAAGGAAAATTTTAATAGGATATTCAACCACCCTCTAGCCATCCTAGTCCCTTTCAGAAGCAGGGACCTGACCCCTTCATAGATTTAGATTTGTTGATCCTTGTTCATCTAATGATTGGTTACACCATCGATGCGGTGGTGGCGACAATGACGCATTAGAATAAGGTCTTTCTTCGGCCTCTCCCTACCTCAATAACATTCAATCTAGCATCAGTGAAGGACCTGTGAGAGTGGTCTGTCAAATTTGTTGGTTCTCTTTAGACCTTTGCAATTGGCGTGCTTATCTGGAGAAGCAGTTTTGGCGATCTCAACATCTTCTTTTGCTCTATTCTACAACAAGGTCTGGCTCTCCAACACTTTGTTTTGATGGTGAAGAATTGTAAGTCTGCGTTCTTGTGGGGTTCCTCTAGCCGATGTTCTTTTAGTGGGTACTAGATCTCATTGTTAGTGGCGAGTGGCTTTTGCAGTCTTTAAAGCCTTGTTTGGCGAGGGTGTTTGCAAGTCTCTCTTTTATCTAATTGTCTTCTTTTACCTCTGATAGAGATGCTCATATATGCCTGTGTGAACTTCACTATCCTTCAAATTATCAATGCTATACTTACCCCTGATGAACAATTGATTATTATGCTATATTATATTGAGCTATCCAATATCCATGATTAGCTATTGCCTTCCTATAGGAAAATATAAATAACGATACCCTGAATACTTTAGGTAAAATGCTACAATGATAGATCTGTGCGCTTGCGGATTGAATAGAGCCTGAACTATCAGTATATTTGTTAGCATTATTATCTATGAATGGTTGAAATGCTACATTTACAGTGATGATGTTAAAAATACCAACAGTAGGGGCGTCAGCGGTCGCCCAATTGCCGCACCAGAAAGAGAGAGAGCGCACGTCGGTTGAGGCAGAAGAAGAGGCTGAGAAGTGGCCTCCGACAGTTTAGTGCGAGTGTTTTTCTTTTCAATTTGACTATTTTTCTTGACCTTTTTTACAAATATATCCTATGAAACTATTTTGCAAAATGATCTCAAGTTTGATGGATGGGCGTAGCAGATCTAGATGGAGTTTATACTCGTCAAAATAGAGGATGCTCTAAGTTTAATGTACATGGATTAGTGACGGAGCTAGTCAATTTTATGCCTAGGATCACTTGGTACAAAATACCGTCCACACCGGTTTAATATTGATAGATAATAAAAATAGCTCATAAATACATAAATTTTGACAATATTTCAATTCTATGCTTAAATTCACAACATAGGCTGTGTTCAGCTGCACTTATATTAAGTGGCTGTTGTTGCTTATTGCACTGTGTAAACAGTAATTTTTGAGAGGAGGAGCAGCAGCCGGCTACGGCTTAAAATAAGCACAGTCGAACACAGTAATAATTGATGAAACACATGAATGTGGTGAACAAAATACCTAGCCAACGGTGGTTTGGTTCGCCTTTGCTTCTCATATCTTCATTAACAATAGTATGCAAACTTGAACCTACACATAAGTTTGGAATTTAAAAATATATTAGTAATGTAGTCTATTATAAAATATATTTGATTAATGAAAAAATTGGCAACATACCAGTTGCTCTACTTTGCGACAATGGGGATTTTTTATTTAGGAATTGAGAATTTGAAATTTTACCTTTTGTTATCTATTGTCGTGCTCCAAATTCATGTAGTCGTTCTACATAAATGGACAAAGGCACATAATCATTCATTCATGGCTTCATGGGGATTTTTGATTGGAATTGGCGATGTGGGAACTACCACCTACTTGTTGCACCAAGCTGCTGCAATCCTATTGTCCTCCAATCTCGTGTTCTCCTTCGATTTGAAGCCCCAACGACTCGACGACTAGACCTAGGCAGCCAGCGCCACGCTACTAGGCACGTAGCATGCCAACACCAGTGGCCTGTGCGGGCGGCTAGCGACGGCCCGACCGGCGACTAGACCTAGTAGCCTAGCGCCGGGTAGCAGCTTGCAACCACCCTTGAGGAGCTCAAGAACACACTCCACTCACTTGCATGCTTTGGGATTGATCTAGAGTGAGATTGGAGAGAGAACTAATGCATTTGCTTAGTGAGTTTGCATCTAGTGGAACTAGCTCATCATGTTGGTGCAAATTTCTTGTTACTCTTGGTTGCTGTCCTCACCTAGATGGCTTGGATCTGGTTGGGATTGTTGAGCACCATTGGGTGATTGTTTGGTGGCTCCAATCAAGTGATTGTGAGGATTTTTGTGCTCACCCCGCGGGAGATCGTGAAGGGCAACTCTAATGGAATCAAGAGGATAGTTGGAGTGCTTTGTTTATTCGTCGAATCATACGCGAGCACCCATGTTTAGGGTCTATCTTGAGGGCTAGCTTTGTTTGCGAAGGATCCGGAATCCAAGGACTCATCTCAATGGGGCCGTAGGTTATCGGCAAGCAACCGAACCTTGGGTGAAAACATTATTGTATCTATTGCCCCATGGGTTTGCCTCTACTACACTTGCAATTTACATTCTCATACTTGTGCTTGTGTAGTTGGAGTTGTAGCTCTCTTAGCTGAGTAGACTACTTTGTGTAGCTTAACTAGTGGTAGTTGCTAGCCTCGGGTAGTTGGTGTGGTCTAGTAGTAGTGTTGATCCTTTCTACTAGAATTGTTTAGGAGTTTTGCTTTGAAGTGCTAAGCTAGACAAGTAGTGGCTATTTGGATTGTCTCTTTTCCTAATCACCTTGCCTAGTGTTGTGTCTTTGAAGGAAAATTTTAATAGGATATTCAACCACCCTCTAGCCATCCTAGTCCCTTTCAGAAGCAGGGACCTGACCCCTTCATAGATTTAGATTTGTTGATCCTTGTTCATCTAATGATTGGTTACACCATCGATGCGGTGGTGGCGACAATGACGCATTAGAATAAGGTCTTTCTTCGGCCTCTCCCTACCTCAATAACATTCAATCTAGCATCAGTGAAGGACCTGTGAGAGTGGTCTGTCAAATTTGTTGGTTCTCTTTAGACCTTTGCAATTGGCGTGCTTATCTGGAGAAGCAGTTTTGGCGATCTCAACATCTTCTTTTGCTCTATTCTACAACAAGGTCTGGCTCTCCAACACTTTGTTTTGATGGTGAAGAATTGTAAGTCTGCGTTCTTGTGGGGTTCCTCTAGCCGATGTTCTTTTAGTGGGTACTAGATCTCATTGTTAGTGGCGAGTGGCTTTTGCAGTCTTTAAAGCCTTGTTTGGCGAGGGTGTTTGCAAGTCTCTCTTTTCCTTGCGGTCTTTTTAGTGCGATCTTCAAGCTCTGACAGATAGTGGATGATTGAAGGAAGAAGACGACCAATTTGGTCTATCATGTACTCTTTTTTAGAGGTCATTTTGTGTGTTATTATCCATCTTTTGTAATAACCTTTGTTTTCCTTAATATACATCAAAACTGAGACATTATTTTGAGTGTCTTTATGAAAATATATTCCATGTCATGGGCAGATAAGGGCCTAGGCATGGCCCAATAATCCTCTTGTACCCCTTACAATTTTTGCCCCAACATCTCTTCTCTAGGCTCCAAACAACCTAGGCACGATAGCGTTTTCCACGATGTGACGCAATGTCTCACTCTCTTCCTCCCTTCTCCCTGGATCTTCTTACCTACATCAAACCCTAGCCACCGGTGGAGGTTTGGACCAAGCCTAGGCTAGCACTGTAGCAAAGCGGAAAAGGCACGGCCGGCAAATGGGGCCGCAGTTAAGGATGGCAACGGGTACGTACCTGACGGGTAGTGTCATCCCATACCCATTAGGTGTAATTTTACTCGTCGGGTTACCCGTGTCCACACGCGGCTAGGAAAATTTACCCATATCCGTAACCGCACAAGTAATATTATCCAACGGGTAACCAGTACCCACAAGAACACAAAGAATATCATCAATTTAGATATTCATTAATGATACATGCCAAGCATAAAAGCGTCTAATGATAAAAAATAGTACATCACATACACATACTTGAGATGAGCATATCAACATATGACAAATAAATAAACAATCAACAACAAGTATATAATAAAATTAACATTTGAGTAGGATGGCTAGTTGTCTAATGCGAGTATTTATTACCTGCGAGTAAGCGGGCATGGGTAGTATATACCCGCACACGCACCCACACCCGCCTACCTAACTGGTAGAGGATTTCGCCCAATAATATACCTATGGGTACTTAAAATTGTTCATACTCACCTATTTATCAGGTAAAACTCATCAGGTATTCGGGTATTGAGTACCCTTTGCCATATCTAGCTACTAGGCACGTAGCATGCCAACACCAGTGGCCTGTGCGGGCGGCTAGCGACG